>CAKOAT010797375.1:97395-114598 GCA_932364175.1 Eruca vesicaria subsp. sativa | reverse complement strand
TTAATTTATTTTAATAATATAAAATTAAAGAAAAATGATGGAGGATATATAAACTGTTATCAAATATTTATTAATAGAATCATTAAGTGTCATATATATATATTAGTCATTTATGGTAATTCCGTAGGTTTTATTTATGGAAATAAAATAAAATAGTAATTATATCTTAGGGAACAATCATTAAGTGTCATATATATATATTAGTCATTTATGGTAATTCCGTAGGTTTTATTTATGGAAAGAAAACAGCATATCATATCATTATATCATATAGTTTGACTAACTAATGTATTTAGCAACCTATAAAAATCCAATGTGGACTTACTTATTTTTCAATTGAATCTAATTGACTACCTAATTGAATGACACCTATGCATTGGGGCCTCTTTTAATTAATACAAAATTGAGGTTACATCTTTTCAAATGTTCCTCAATTAATATATAGGGGATTAAGTTTTTGATCCGCGCTTAAAAAAACGCGGATACCAATTTTGTTGTTTTATCTACAGATGGATCGATAAGTTTTTTTTTTTGCTTTGATGATATAAAATGTTCTTGTCTAATATAACTTTCAAAATTATTGTAGATTTTAATTTATTATTATCAGCAGTGTCTATGTAAATGTATTATATGTAATTGTGTAGTTATATTTTGGAAAAAAAATATCAATTAACTACGCTTGGTGCTGGGAAGAAGGTCAAACTCGCCTGTCCAACACGCCTGACCTGCAAAGAAAAGAAATTTTATCTGTATCCACCCCACTTAATTTTGCGGATAATCCGCGGGACCTGCGGATAATTTTTAATAATAAAAATAGTTATTTTTAAATAAAATAAAATTAAATAGTACTCCCTCCGTTCCTAAAAGATCCATATTCTAGTTTTCACACTTTTTAATAAAACACAATAAATTTGCATAGTTTTTTGTATTTATTTTCTTTCCATAATTTTAAAGCAATAAAAAATCAATTAGTGCAATTAAGTTATTTGAAGTTTACAATTAGTTAATAAAACATGCATTGAAAATGTAAAAAAATAGATCTTTTAGAAACATTTTTTCTAGAATATTTATCTTTAAGGAACAAAGGAAGTATATTTTAATTAAATTTTATTTTTTATAAAAAATTATTATTTAACCAAAATTTAGTATATTTTTGAAAAATAATTTTAAAAAAAAATTCTATAATTGAAGATTACCGGATACCCACAGTTGAAATTAGAACAATCCACATCCGTCCCGCGTAAAATATATTTGACCTACACCCGCATCCGAAGGGGTAATCGATATTTGAAAAAAAATAAGTTGCTGGTGAGGATGCAGATGCATGTCTAATAAATTTTACGCGTGACAGATGCGGATTGTTCTAATTTCAATTGAGGGTATCCGGTAATCTACAAAAAACAGAAAAAAAAATAAAAAACTAATTTTCAAAAATATACTAAATTTCGTTAAAACAATTATTTTTGTAAAACAAATTAAAAATACTATTTAATATATTTTTTTAGAAAAAAATAAAAATTACTAATTTTATTATTAATAATTATCTGCAGATCCCGCGGATTATCCGTAAAATTAAGTGGGCGAATACGGATAAATATTTTTTTCTTTACGGGTCAGGCAAGGTGAGTTTGACCCACTTCCCAGCACCAAACGTAGTTAATTGATATTATTTTTCCAAAATAAAAATACACAATTGCATATAATACGTTTATATAGATATTGAAGATAATAATAAATTAAAATCTTCAACAATTTTAGAAAGTTATATTAGTCAAGAATACTTTATATCATCAAAGCAAAAAAAAAAAAAAACTTATCGATCCATTTGTAAATAAAATAACAAAAATGGTGCCCGCATTTTTTAAGCGCGTATCAAAAATCTAGTTGGTTTTTGAAAGATAATCCATGCATATTAAGATTGTGCTAGTTGCTTGGTAGCGTTTTTGTTATTTATCTTGCGCTGAAATAGGAGTATTTTTTGGAATGTTACTGAGTAAAGGAAAAAAAAATATTAGTATTGATTAGTTTAAATATTTTCCAACGATAATATCTAATGGCTATATTATATTAGGTTATTAAATAACGGAAGTAAATATATAGAACCAAGTAAACTAATTTATACATGTTTGATAAACCATAGGATCGTTCATAAAAGGAACTGAGTATACACAACAATACATTGAACAAAAATTAGATGAGAAACAGGTCGTTGATAATGTTAACTTAAGATTTCTTAATCCTGATATACTTTGGATCAAAATGATGTGGTTAAGTTTGCATAAAATGCAATTTTTAATTTGGCCAAAGGAAAATTGTATCTATTGGTTTTGGTAATGCATACCAACATAAACAGAGACTTCTTAGTCATAAACTTTGGTTTGTTGAATATTGAAACACGTTATTTTAGCTGAGTAGGTTTTGTGGGATTTTATTTTAAGGTTAACTAGATTCTGAATCTGCACATCAGTGCGCGTAATCTTTCATTTTCTAAATATAAAAATTTAATATATGTTAACAATTTTATTTTCTGGAAAATTTATTACATAATTTACAAATTTTTAATTTTCTTATAAGGTAAATAATATTTTAGTCACTTAAATGGTGGAAGATATTTTATTTATTTTATTCAATAATTTTTTTAAAAAAATATATTAGTTTACCAATTTAATATATTTTTTATATGGGAAGAGGTCCAAATAAAAGTAAATCAGAGTGAAACACAGTCACGGATAGTTGCGTCCATATTGTCTATACCAGGACGTTGGTGTTTCATTGATGGTTCATGGAATGATAAGGATGTGTTTGATGGATATGGTTGGTACATCACACTTGAAGGTTTTGTGGGTTTAATGGGAGCAAAAAATGTTAGAGCCAGCCTTTCACCTCTTCAGTCTGAGGTGGAAACACTTATCTGGGCAATGGAGAGTATGAAGAATTTGCGTCAATATCACGTTACAGATTGTTCTCAGTTGGTGAAGATAGTTTCGGAACCTGACGATTAGCCAACCTTTGCAAGTTATCTGGAAGATATCAAGACGCTTAAAGGGAGTTTCCACAGCTCGGAAATTATCTATGTACCAAAGACACTGAACTCACGAGCGTCTAGCATGCAGTGCGAGAAAACAATCGTCTACCGGTTTGGTTCGCATAGTCAATATGAGTTTGTTGGTCGATGTCAAAAAAAAAATTAATATGTAATTTATTTATTATTTCTATTTTAATATAATATAGACTATACTTATAAAATTAACATATAGTATATTATATTTTGTTTATAATAATTTTTTTATTAAGATTAATGTATAATAATATTATACTACTAATTACGAAATTAATCAGTGCATTAATTTAAAACTATTTAAAATTTTGAAAATATTTTGTTAGATTTTTTCTCAACGGATTTTATGATTACTAAAACTAAAATTTAAAAGTACAATTAAATATATTTTTTATATAAAGATATTTAAAAATATTATACACTAATATAAATAATCAAAACAATGTAACTGAATATATGGACTTAGTATGACTATTTTATCGTAGATAAAAATAGTACTTCTCTTTTAATAGAAGAGATTGTGTTAATTAAAATTTATGGTATTAGAAATTAAAGGGTTAGCAAAAGTGTAAAACTAGTGTGTTTAGATTAGTGGCATTAGATTGTAATTATTGAAGAAAATTTAGAGTCAAATTTTGTTTGTACTCCTGTTTTAATAAAAACAGTTCAGATTTAACCATTATCATTCTTTTAACTGAATAATTATATATATTTAAAAGAGATTATTTGCTCCACACCCTAAATGATTCCCCTAATTAGTCAATTACTCATGATTTGACGTTAATAAAATAATGACCATTTTGTCTTTCTTTTACATGCAAGTGACACTCTCTTTCTCTTGACACTCTATCTCTCCTGACATTCTCTCTCTCCTGACACTCTCTTTCCTCATAGAATTGGCAACCATTCTTTCTTTTTCCTTCCATTCCTCTTCTTTCTTATTCTCAAACTCTCTTATTATGTTAATGCATTCTATTTTTGTGTAAAGAATTATTATTGCGAAAAAGCTTATTTTTTTTTTATTACTATTCCTATGAATCTAAATTATTTTAGTTACACCACATTCTGGGAAAATCAGCATTGACATTTTTTTTTAAATCGCCAAAGATTTTAACACTGATGTTAGTTGTTAACAAATAATATAGATGTCAACAAATGTGTTAACTATTAACAAATACATGTACCAGATGTATTAACAGAGACAGTAACTGTTAACAAATTTTGTAAATGTTAACAGAAGTGTTAGCTGTTAACAAGACATGTATTATAAGTGTTAACAGAGATGTTAGTTGTTAATAAATTTTGTAGATGTCAATACATGTGTTAGGTATTATATGTTAACAAATAAATATTGTTGAAATTTTATTTCTCCATCAAAATGAGTGAACTTAAAAATCATCTACATATAAAATTGTAGATAAAAAAAAAATCAAGAAAAATAGTGGAAAAAAAAGAAATGAATGTAAAAAATATGTGTTGTTTAAAGAAAATGAAAGTAGGAAAGAGAGAAAGAATCGTTGGAGAGAGAGTTTGTCAGAAATAGACAATAGGATTCAGAAGAACATTTTCATCCAATACCAAACAAATTATAATAAAAATTGTTTTAATGTCAACTTATAGGTAAATTACTAATTTGATTCATTTTATGATAATTGCCTAATTCTCTCTATTTAAAACAATCCCGAAAAGGGCACTGGAACAGAGCGCCTCCAGTTATTCGACGGAAAAACAGAATAATGATTTGGCAAAAAAACAAACGCACACAACAATTTATCTTTGGGAAATTGCCAGAAATAACATTTTCAAGATACCACTTTTCAACTTTACACTAACCAACTTTACCATTAAAATTTTAATAGTCAAAATACTATTAGAATTTAGGGTTTTCGGTTTTGGGTTTAGGATTAATAGTTTAGGGTTTAGTGTTGATTTTTTAGGGTTTAGGGTTTACTTTTTAGGGTGTAGAATTTAGGGTTTAAGGTTTAGAATTGATATTTTAGAGTTTAGGGTTGATTTTTAAGGTTTAGGGTTTACTTTTTAGGGCCTAGAATTTAGAATTGATGTTTTAGGGTTTATGGTTAATATTTTATTTAATATTTATTTTATGTATATATATAAAGAACAAGGATATAAGAATCTTTTATCCTTTAATAGAATGTGTATTTTTGAAAATGTTCCTTTATTGATGGTAAACATGAAAAGTGGTACCACCAAAGTGGTATAATTGAAATTCTCCCTTTATCTTTTCCGCGCGCACGTGCACAAAAGAGAGTCACATAAATTCAGTCGTTCTACCTTTGAAGATTCCACTATCATAGAGATTCAACTAATGGTCACTATCGGTGGTGACCATTTATCTGCCAAGTACCAAGTATGAAGAACATGAGAAATGCAATTATAAGATCTTAACATATAATTTCATGTTGTTAATTATGCATATTCAGCATTTTCACTCTTTGTGTCATATTAATAAAATACAAAAAGTGGAATAGGTTTGCTTTCCTATGAGTGTGTCTTTCTGTTTAATTAGATTTCTCTATGAAGATATAATAATCAACTCAAAACGAGTTGGTTCAACTGGAAAGGATCAGAAGCACTAAGAGGTCTTCGGTTCGCTTAATAACCTAAGAAAGGGAGTAAATAAATGGCTCTTGTCTCTAGCAGTAGCAAAATTATCATCTCTAGACCAGTTTTAGATAGTCATGGTCCAACAGCTTCTTAACCATAGTTTATTACTTAATTAGATTAGTCAGATATGATTGATATTCTCTCATAGGCAAAACAGAAAATGTTTAGGTAAGCACATCATAGTTTGTAGAAAAACAATTTCAGGAAAGGATTAGCCTTTACGGAAAGTGGGTATCGAAAAAAAGGAGCAAAACATTGTGGTGGGGTTTAGTCGCATAGAAGAGATAAAACCGGGTTGACTCGAATGACCCTACACGATTTGACTCGATAACCCAAATTTTTGATTTACTCTTCTTATTATTTCCAGTGTTGGAATCCTATTTTGTTTCCTTCTAATCGTGACTCTCCTGTGAGTAGATCACTAACCGATAATCTCTTGAAACAAAACGAACCGGAATGAGGTTTGGTCTTAGTTTGGTAAGTATTTTCTCAAACCAGCATTTTTTTCTCAAACCAACATAAACAGTGAAAATCTCAAAAAGAAAAAACATGAACAGTGAATGCAATTATATAAGACTTTGATGATACAATCACACCAATACCAAAACATAATCTAATCAAAGCTACCTTGTTTTTGACATTTGAGCTTATATTACATAGAAACAAAAACGGGTATGTGGAAGTGGAAACATATGAAAGCATAGAAACAAAATTTTTTAAAAATTAAAAAGCGTATATGTATTGGAAGCATTATATAAGATTTTTTTTTAAAAATAGGATTAAAAACTGTATGATTTAAATATAAAATAAAGCATTTATTCATTTATAATAATTCTAAAATTATTTCATATTAAAACTATGAAAAATACACATAAATTAAGTTTAAAATAAATTATTATATTAATTATTTTAATACTTCATAAATAATTGACATAATATTTTTGGATATATGTTATATCTTTGATTAAAACTTCAATGCATAGGTATAATTTATAGTATAAGTTTTAATATTTTTATACTTCTATTCTCTCTATTCATTACTATTAAAATCTGGATTTCACATAAATTAAAAACTATTATTTTGTATTTTTACTGATATATGACATTATGCTTTTTTTTTTAAAGAACGGAGGCGTGACTCCAAAAAATAATCGTAAGTTTTTAATGTGCTTTTAAACAGACTATTTTAGAAGCGTTTTGGAAACAAGATTTTATAAGCTTCCATAAGGTTTTGATTCTTATTCTGGTTCTAAAGCGGGAAGCGGACACCCGATGAAGCTTTTGTGCAACTAGCATTTGAGTATGACATTCCTCTCAAACCGATTATCCAAACCGAAGTCTAACCCAAAACTCCACGTTTAAAAGTGGTGAAGTGGGTCAACTGTGAATTTGAAAGACAATGAATCATTTACATATATAAATAACCACATAGGTTTTGTTCCACATACACACACTTCTCACTTCAGAAAATGGAGAACTCTTTACAAACTTACAAACTTGTGCTTCTATTGGCATTTTCTTTTGCCTTATTTCTTAACAAGGAGCTGAGTTTTCTCTCACCTGCAAGTGCCCTAGACGACAACAGCAAGGCATGTAACGCTATTAGACCTTATCTATTGGCTAAGACATTGCTAAATTTTATTTTATTCCAATGTATTTTTTTCAAGGGTTCTGTAGGTTTATATAGTTTATCTTGGGGACAGAGAAAATGGTGACTCCGAACTTGTTACAGTCTCTCATCATCAAATACTTGGATCCCTTCTTGAAAAGTACGTACTTAATCATCTTTAAAGGACCAAAACAGAGATAATTTGTGTATGTATAGTGACTGTGACATCAAAGTTGCTACCTATATTTGTTATATTCTTTAATCAACAAAAATAAATTTAGGCATCTCATAGGTTGATAATTTCTGTTTCTTGTCGACAAGAAAACTACATAGTCATGCTCTGTCTTTGCTAGTCTTCTTATGTAGATTGAGTTCTCGCACTTAAATCTCTCATGTTATATGCAGCAAAGAAGATGTACATAACTCAATGATCTACAGCTATCAACATGGATTTTCCGGTTTCGCAGCACTTCTTACTTCTTCCCAAGCAAAGAAACTATCAGGTACTCACAAAACTAAAGAAACTTCATATCACTGAGCATTAAAGACAAAAAGAAAAAATCTTTGTTTTTAACCGGAAATTTTGCACAGACCATCCTGATGTAATCCATGTTTTACCAAACCGGATTCTGAAACTGAAAACCACAAGAACATGGGATCACCTTGGCCTCAGTCCAATTCCAACTTCTTTTTCTTCTTCATCTGTAAAATGTCTTCTCCATGACACTAACATGGGCAGTGAAGCTATCATAGGCGTCATGGATACTGGTCTCTCTACACTCACTTTGATTAACTCTCTCTCTCTCTCTCTATATATATATATATTATATTCTTGTCTCACATCATGTATGTATATATAAAGGAATATGGCCAGAGTCAAAGGTCTTAAACGATCAAGGCCTTGGACCAATACCTAAGCGCTGGAGAGGAAAATGTGAATCAGGAGAAAAGTTTAACGCCACAATTCATTGCAACAAAAAGCTTATAGGAGCTAAGTACTACCTAAACGGCCTTCTAGCCGAGAGGGGAGGCAAATTCAAAACATCAACAGTCGGAGAATTCAAATCCAACAGGGATGCAATCGGTCACGGAACACATACAGCCACAATAGCTGGAGGCTCATTGGTTCCCAACGTGAGCTTCTATGGTCTAGCCCGAGGTACTGAAAATTTGTTGACCAATAGTATTATATTTTGCATTACTTATGATTAAATAATTCACTTTAATTTATGTTATTAATTGTTTTAAAAAATAACATTCTTAATTGTTAAGGCTTTTACTAAAACATCTTACAATAATATACCACAAAAGCAAGCTTGAGAACAGTGGCGGACCCAGAACTAATTTTTACTGGGGTCATAAAAATGGGCCTTAACCCAATGTAATATATATAACATAAAATAATGCCTGAAAACTGGGGTCAAGGGGAATCGAAGCCGCGTTATTGGGGTGTCAAAGAAAGGTTTTCTAACCAAATGCGCTGAGAATTCTTTACTATCATCTGTACTAATTCAAATATTTATAATTTTACCGGTGTCAAGTGACCCCATTCACTTTAATTTATGTTATTAATTGTTTTAAAAAATAACATTCTTAATTGTTAAGGCCATGTTTAACGGGGAATACGGTAGCTAGGTTCTTAATAATATTTAATTAATAAAATTAAGTAAAATAGTGTAAAAGCACTAAGAGACATTCCTTATGTGCCTTATCTAAGACACATCTCTTTCACATCTCTTAGTTAAAAGCTGTTTTTTTCTTTTTTTCTAATTCTTAATTATATTAAGATACTTGTCTAAGAGACATCAATAAACATGCCCTAAGGCTCAAGTGAAGCTAGGGTTTGTTAAGACATTGTTTGCTTCTAATATACCGATGTGAGGATTCTTCTAAGGTACGGTCCGAGGTGGTGCTCCTAGGGCCCGCATAGCCTCTTACAAGGTGTGTTGGAACACAATGCAAAAAGACGGAACAGGACCCGATGGAAGCTGCTCAACTGCGGATATGTTGAAGGCTTATGATGATGCTATACACGACGGGGTTGATGTTTTGTCTGTTTCTATTTCCGGGGATCTTCCAGAGGACACCGAGGTCGATAAGCTCGATTTTGTCGGGGCCTTTCATGCAATGGCTAAAGGGATTCCTGTCGTGGCTGCTGCTAGTAATGAAGGGCCTAAGGCTCAGACTGTTGCTAATGCTGCTCCTTGGCTCTTGACCGTTGCTGCTACCACTCTTGACCGATCTTTTCCTACAAAGATCACACTTGGCAATAAACAAACTCTCTACGTATGTTATATGTTACCAAAATAGTTCAAAATTTCCTATATTTGGACATTCTTTAACTTCTTGATTCTGGTTGGTGTTTAATTAGGGTGAGTCTCTGTTCACTGGACCAGAGATTTCAACCGGTTTAGTTTACTGGGATTCAGAGAGTGATGATAACGTTGATGTCAAGGGGAAAATAGTTCTTATTTTCGATATTACCTATAAACTTGCAAAGAAAGGTGTAGCAGGAGTCATATGTGCCCAACATCCTGATGACATTCTTGATCAATGCGATGCTTTTCCTTGCATTTACGCTGATTACACGATTGGGACCGACATTTTGCAATACATACGTACCACCAGGTCCAGTATCTTGAAGCAAATAAACTCTGTTTTGAAGTTAAATATTATTTTTTTTCACACACATCATTAATCGCCAGATCGCCCACGGTGAGAATCGGCGCGGCTACGACATTGACCGGTTCGCCAGCAACAACAAAGGTTGCTGCATTCTCATCTAGAGGGCCTAACTCCGTCTCGCCAGCCATTCTCAAGGTTATAAATAAAGCTTGTGACTAGTCTATCTTTATTTCAAAGAAAGATACATAACTGATCACGTTTTACTCGGTAGCCTGATATAGCAGCTCCTGGTGTGAGCATACTTGCAGCATTAAGTCCGCTTAATCCTGACGCACACGATGGATTTGGACTAGTCTCAGGAACATCAATGTCGACTCCTGTTGTTTCCGGAATCATAGCTCTACTCAAGTCTTTACACCCTACTTGGTCTCCTGCTGCATTTAGATCAGCTTTGGTCACAACAGGTTCTTGCTTTCTTCACCTATTTATTCTTCTTTAATTACATAAACAAAACTGACTAACATATCTCTTTTGAAGCTTGGAGGACAAGTCCATCTGGTGAACCCATTTTTGCTGAAGGATCAAGCAAGAAGCTTGCAGATCCATTTGACTATGGAGGTGGACTTGTAAACCCTGAAAAAGCCGCAGACCCTGGACTTGTCTACGATATGGGGATCCAAGATTACATCAACTATATGTGTTCCAAAGGTTATAACGACTCCTCTATTTCTCGAATCATCGGTAAAAAGACTAAGTGTCCAACCCCTAAACCATCAATTCTTGATATGAACTTACCTTCAATCACAATTCCAAATCTTGAGAAAGAAGTCACACTCACAAGAAGTGTAACCAATGTTGGACCTATCAAGTCAGTCTACAAAGCTGTAATAGAGTCTCCTCTCGGTATAACTCTCACAGTCAACCCGACCACACTCGTGTTTAGCTCTGAAGATAAGAAAGTTCTCTCTTACACGGTGAAGGCTAAAACGAGTCATAAAGTCAGCACTGGTTACCTCTTTGGAAGCTTGACATGGACTGATGGTGTTCATGATGTTAAAATCCCTGTTTCTGTTCAGACAAGGATCATGATCAAGTCTTAACAAGGAACTCAAAACCATCTGAACAATAAGTAATTTCGATCGGAAAGAGCTATAAGATGCTAATGGTCTTTGTTCTTATGTAGTTTGTTGCAAATTTCAGTTCCAAGTGTCAAGATCACTATTATAAAGATGAAATCACCAACAAAAATTTAGAATCTTTCACACAACAAACACACATAGTTTCCTAATTATAGCATTACTGTTGTGACTTGTTAATTTGTCTCAAATTTTAACATGAGAAATCCAAGTTCAATAATTTTTTTTGTTTACTGTTGATGGAGAAAATAATAAATTCTAAACTGTACATGTTTCATTTTTCTAGTTGCGTTCCAATAAAAAGAAACAAATAATTTGGCACATTCAGTCCCTCAGACTAACCAAAAGGTGACATGAAAGGATAAAAATCATAGGCAAGACAGAGAATATTTAGGTTAAAAATATATTTGTAGAAAACAATTTCACGAAAAGAAGAACCTTTGGAAAAAGTGGGTATTTAAAAAGGGACCAAACCTTTTTGGTGGGGTTTAGTCGACTCGAAATGACCCTTCACAAAGTTTGATTCGATAAACCAAATCTTGATTTCTTAGATTTTTTACATTGGGTAACAATTAGATGATCATATAATCCGTAATTCTATCACATATGATATGATGATGATTGATGATCAAATATTTACAACTAGTATAATATGAAAAATTCCACAAATAATGCTTTCACGATGAAATTTCTAACACATTATGATTGACATCATTATTTTGTAACCTCACATAAATTTTTACATCTTATAATCTACAAGAAATTGTATTATTTGAAATTTGAAACTTAGAAAATGATGTAAAAACCTTTAAGTTACTCTAAAATCATCGATTTATTCTTCTTTATTTCCAGATTTGGAATCTTATTTTTCCTTCTAATCGTGACTCGTATGAGTAACAGTAATCACTAACCGATGATTAACTGAAACAAAACGAATCAGAATGAAGTTTTTTTTTGGCATAGAAAGTTTTCTTTTTTCGAGAAAAAACCATTTCTCTCTCGCCTTGTGATGCGATCTCAATGGCGATGGGGAGAAAAATTCTTAATTATTGATCTAATCAAAAACATGATCGATCTCTATAAACCTTTTTATTTTTTCTTCTTCTCTTTCACTAAAAAGAGATTTACTTATGGTGGATCAACAGTTAGATTTTCTCTTCTTCGATCTATCATTGCAATCTCTGATGTAGTCTCTTGGATTACGATTGATGACAAGAAATCCATTCCAGTTATGTTGAATCAAAGATCAAGTGGGAAGGAACTTATTCTAACTGCCTTACTTTGGAAACAATTCTATGGAAGCCACCATGGTGTGTCATCGTTACGATGGATATAGAAATTATGCAACCACAAAGATACTTTACATGTTTGAAAATTGAAGTTTAAAATATTTATTGGTGGTTATTCACAGCAATATTTTTGGTGTAAGGCGATGTTTTATAATCGTTAAAAATTCTTTTGAGAAAATCAGTAAGTTGGATTTTTATTTATAGATCCTATATAGAATCTGGTCAATAATATACAACAAAAAAATTTCAAAAAGAAAGTTAAAATTTTTGTCAAGAAAACACCTCGATTCCTAGTGACTTAGTCGGTCTCCTTACTGATCTGAATCGGACTCGGATGGGATAGGATTGTGCGTTCGGGCCCTTCGGGTGATTCTGCAAGCGGTTCGGTACAAACAAAGAAATTTCGAACAAAAGAAGAGGAACTAGCAAAGGCTTAACGAGACTTCTAGCAGCATCTTCCCATTCTGCATAAACAAACAGAGGAATGAAAGACTGACATCACTGTTTTAGCTGCACCTGGTAGTATCCCGCCGTAGATCCAACTTCGAGAAGTATCTCGCGCGGGCGAAGAAGTCTGCAATAAAAGTGGATACTTGTTTTTGATAGTTAGGTTACCTTGTTGAGCGCCCGATAATCAATGCACAAGGCTCCCGCTTTTTCTGGAAAGGGGTGATTCCGACGACATTCCGAACAAAAAGTCCCTCGGAAAATCTCCTCGGAATCACAGTATTCGTCGGAATTTCCTCGGAATATTCCGAGGACATTCTGACGAACAAAATTCTGAGGACATTCCGAGGAAGCTTTTCGATGGAATCATTGGTCGGAATTTCCACGGAAATTTTCGAGGGATGAAATTACTCGGAATTTTCCCAGGAAGCAATCCGAATATTCCGAGGATTTCTAACGCTCGGAAAATTCCGAGGAGAGACGTTCCTCGGAATAATCCGACGGATTGTCTTCCTGGGAATATACCTAGGAAACTCCGAGGAATGGTATCCCTCAGAATATTACGAGGAATATCATTCCTAAGAATATTCGTAATATTTAATTTTTTTAAAATAATATAAATTTATTTTTTTAAAATTAAAATTCGAAAATAAAATTAAAATTTTTTAAATTGAAAATTGAAATTCAAATAAAAACATAATATAGATAATGTTAAAAAGTAATATTCAAAACAGAAACAAAAAATAAAATTCAAAACAGAAATTCAAAACAGAAACAAGAAATAAAAAGAACTACTCCTCGTCGTCATCGTCGTCGAAGTTGTGGTCTGGGAATTTCTTCAAGAACACCTCCATCATCCTCTCACTCCGCCTCCTTTTTGCCTTACTAGCAGCCTCTTGAGCCGCCATCTTCGCCTCCAACATAGCGATGCGGTCATCCTTATCCTTCAGTTGATCTATCAGCATAGGATCAACTGGCACCTGGGATGTAGAAGGAATCGGCTTGGATCGACAACCGAAACCGACCAAACGTCCCTTCTTCTTTGGAATCGCCTGAAAAAGAAAATTTAAAATCATAATCATAGAAAAAAGTTCATAAAATAAATAAATGACTTGAATATTCAGAAAATATCTTACCGCTACAAGAAGCTCGTCGATTCGAACTTTGGAGAGGGCAGTGGATGCAGTGGATGTGGAGTCGAGATCGGCCTGGATCTGGGAGAGACGGGCCTCTTCGTCTTCCCTCATACTGTCCACCAGGGAGACCACTTCCTGCGCAAGACCGTCATCAATCTGGCCCGTCGTCTTGTTGGTGTGGATCCTCTTGTACAAATCGAAATCACCCACGGTTTCGCCATCATTTTCTTCCGCCTAGGAAAACACATAAGTTAAAAAAACATTAGAATACAGAAAAAATAAAAATATTTAAAATTTAGAAGAAAAGGAGTTTCAACTTACCAATTTGTCTGCGAGAGTGGGAATAGACTGAGCACCCAAATTGTGCACGAAGATGCCCTTCCCGCCACGATCGCTCTTGCGGTTGGTGGAGTTGGTGTTAGAGATCTCCTTCGTCTCGGTCTTGTTCCAATGGATACACAACTCCTGCCAGACCGTCGTATTGATCGACTTTGGGACCTTTTAATGAAAAAAAAATATGAAAAAGTTAAATAGAATGAAAAATATATTAATAAAGTAAAAAAGATAGTACCTTATGCTTAAGCCACTTCTGCTTCCACTCATATATTTGCCTTCCATAGTTCTCCATACACGTATGGACGAAGGCGTTACGGATGAACGTCGTGTTATCGGGATGGCAGGTGAACTCTTGCTGAAAAAAACATGATTAGTAAAAATATAATATTAAAGAAAAAAAAGAAATTTAAAAAAGTTAGAATTCTTACAGCAAACTGACGAAACCACAACTCCTCCTCATTGTCAGGCATCACCGAGAAGGTTTTGTATCCCCTCCTGAGGTCGGAGTACATCATCCTGTTGATCCAAGCGCTGATCCCGTTATGGGATCGGTCGAACCTAATATTAGAAACAAATTATTAATAATGAATCAAATTTTTAAAAGAAAGAACAAAAAAACTTTCACTTAGCAAGTCTGACTGTGTCCCCTAGGATACTGAGTGAGATAGGGGAGATGCTCACGACCTGGCTGTTGCACCAGCTGTGCAACAGACATCACTCCTGGAGCGACAGGAGGCTCGGGAATGTCCAGAAAGTCGTGAACGACAGGAGGAGCCTCATCAGCAATCGGAGGAAACGCCTGATGAACCGGAGCGGGATGGATGTTCTGCGATGATGAAGAGGAACCCCGAGACCGGTTGGACGAAACCCGAGAAGGAGTCGTCGAAGGACCACGGCCTCGCGGTGCGGAACGACGAGGTCGAGCCCTCGTACTCTGCTCACCAGAATCCCTATATTTTTTTAAAAATAAAGATTTAAAATTAGTTTTTAAATATATAAATGAAAAATTAAGTATTAAAAGAATATTTAAATTAATATAGAAAAAATTAAAAAAAAAATTGTTATAAAAATACAAAAATAGTTTCATAATTAAAAAAAATATTTATAAATTATAAAAATGGCTAAAATAATTATTAAATTACTTTTAAACTTATTTATAAATTATAAAAATGGCTAAAATAATTATTAAATTACTTTTAAACTTATTTATAAATTATAAATTACTTTTAAACTTACTTATAAATTATAAATTACTTTTAAACTTACTTATAAATTATAAATTACTTTTAAACTTACTTATAAATTATAAATTATAAAAATATTTATAAATTATAAAAATGGCTAAAATAATTATTAAATTACATTTAAAATTATTTATAAATTATAAAAATGGCTAAAATAATTATTAAATTACTTTTAAACTTACTTATAAATTATAAAAATTATTTTAATAATTATAAAAATCCAAATATATATTTTAATATCAAAAACATTTTGGTAATTGCAATATTGAATTTTAAAAACAAAATCAAATTCCCTAAAACCTAGTCAAAATCAAATTCCCTAAAACCCTAATCAAAATCAAATTCCCTAAAACCTAATCAAAATCAAATTCCCTAAAACCCTAATCTAAATCAAATTCCCTAAAACCTAACAATCTAACAATCCTAACAATCTAATAAACCTAACAATCTCAATCCTAACAATCTAATAAACCTAACAATCTAAATCTAACAATCTAATCTCAATCCTAACAATCTAAATTCCCTAAAAACCTAAGAAAATCGGATGTAGACTTACATGGGGATTAGGAACGGATTTAGAGGGGGATTTGGAGGGGATTCGCCGGAAAATCGCAAGGGAGGAGAGGAATCGCCGGAAAATCGCAAGGGAGGAAGAGAGAAAAGAGAGAAAGAGAGAATGGAGAAGAAGTTGTGAACGCATATCCCCGAGAAGCAAATCTCGGATATAACTTCACCACATCATAAGTCGTACTCGAACGTCTCCTCTTAGAAGTTGTGAATGCATATCCCTGAGAAGCAAATCTCGGATATGACTTCACCACATACTTTGTGCCCCACACCATCTCGCGTAGCCAATCGTCAAATGTTTCACCTCTGGCCATACCATCAGACACCTATTAATAAAACATATGTTTTATCTCTCAAATTAGTATAAAAATGTGGTAAATATTATAAAAATTTGTTTAAAGCACTCACATAAGTAAGCATCCATCGAGAAAATTCTCTCTGCTTCAGTGCTTCTAGTTCCTGTTCTGTGGCGTATCTATTTTCGAACCGCTTTTCCGCCATGAAAATCATGTACATATGATGACAATATTAAAATTTGAACTTGTTAAAATAAATATTTTTGAGCTAAATTTTTTACCTCTCATATTGAAGAACATCTCCGCAGTTGGTGAACAAATATGTTTGCAATTGACTGTGCTCCTCCTCAGTAAGTCGACGGTTCTTTGCTTTTCCGCTAAGTCGTCCAACATCTGTGAAGATGTCTGGAACCGTAACATAATATGTTGCCCTTTTGCCTCTATCGTCATGCCGAGCGGGTTTGCTGGTTTTCATCTGCACTTCTCCTGGAAAGTAGTGCTCCGCAAAGTTTGAAGTTTCTTCTCTGATAAACTGTGCCACTATAGAACCTTCCACCCTACTCAAATTTTTCACCATCTTCTTCAGATGAAACATATACCGCTCATACAGATACATCCATCTATACTGCACAGGACCACCAAGTTCCAGTTCTCTTGGCAAGTGAATAACAAGATGCTCCATAACATCAAAAAAGGAAGGAGGAAATATCTTCTCAAGGTTGCACTTGATCACGGCTATGTTAGTCTTCAAGTTTTCAATACATTCAGGAGTCACTGATCTCGTGCATAAATCGCGGAAGAAAGCACTTATCCCTGCAACTGCTTCATAAAC
>CAKOAT010797375.1:77532-96961 GCA_932364175.1 Eruca vesicaria subsp. sativa | reverse complement strand
GTTCTTCGTAAACAAATTCCTACTCCTGCGATATGGATGATCTGGTGGTAGGAATCTCCTGTGACAGTCAAACCAACACGTTTTCCTTCCATGTTTTAGTTGGAAAGCATCAGTGTTATCTTGACAATATGGACATGATAGCCTTCCATGCGTTGTCCATCCAGATAACATACCATATGCTGGAAAATCACTTATTGTCTACATAAGTACTGCCCGCATTTGGAAGTTTTCTTTACACGAAACATCGTACGTTTCAGCACCTTGACCCCATAGCTGTTGCAACTCATATATTAGTGGCTGTAGAAACACATCAAGTGATCTCCTAGGATGCTCTGGCCCGGCAACGAGAATGGAGAGAAACAAAAACTCTCGACGCAAGCACAAGTTTGGCGGTAAGTTGTATGGTGTGAGAATGACTGGCCATAGAGAATACTGTCTCCCATGCTTCCCAAATGGGCTGAAACCGTCCGTACATAATCCAAGGTAGACATTTCTTCTCTCATACGCAAATTCTGGATAGGTCGACTGGAAATGCTTTCAAGCTTTTGCATCTGAAGGATGTCTAATCTCACCATCCGTTGAATGCTCCGCATGCCATCTCATTGGTTGCGCTGTGCGTTCAGACTGATACAACCTCTGCAACCTTTCCGTCAAAGGCAAATACCACATCCTTTTATATGGCACTGGAACTCTTCCACTCGTATCTTTATAACGAGCCTTCCCACAAAACTTGCATGTATCCAGCTGCTCATCCGCCCTCCAATAAATCATGCAGTTATCCCTGCATACATCTATTACCTGATACGATAAACCAAGACCAGCTACCAGTTTCTGAACCTCGTAGTATGAACCAGGGGCAACATTATCCTCAGGTAGAACACCTTTTACAAAATCAGCAATCGCATCCACACAGTCTTCAGCCAAATTATAATCGGATTTNGTTATCCCTGCATACATCTATTACCTGATACGATAAACCAAGACCAGCTACCAGTTTCTGAACCTCGTAGTATGAACCAGGGGCAACATTATCCTCAGGTAGAACACCTTTTACAAAATCAGCAATCGCATCCACACAGTCTTCAGCCAAATTATAATCGGATTTAATGCTCATCAGTCTTGTTGCAGATGATAAAGCTAAATGACCATCTCTGCAACCTTCGTACAAAGGTTGCTTTCCAGCATCCAGCATATCATAAAATCTCCTAGCTTCTGCATTGGGTAAATCTTCCCCTCTAAAATGATCATTTACCATCTGCTCAGTACCTACACCATAATCTACGTCCGTTCTAATTGGTTCTTCTAACCTAACCGCAGGCTGAGGTTCGCTAGTACTACCATATTTATAACCAGTTTCCCCATGATGATACCAAACTTTGTAACTCCGTGTAAACCCTCGAATATATAGATGAGTCCAAACATCTAACTGTTTAATAACCTTCCTATTTTTACAAGTGGAGCAAGGACATCTTAACATACCCGTTTCAGCTTCCGTTTGGTTGAGAGCTTTCCCCATGAATTCCTTTAGACCACTTTCGAATTCTGGCGTAAGCAATCTCGTGTTCGGATCCATATGAGGTCGATCGATCCACGAGCGATGATAATTTTAAGAAGACATGTTTTTTCAATCAGATTCGTGTGTGCAAAATAGAATGGGAGAGGATGAAGATATGGAGTGAATGAAGAGGATGAGGGGTGCTTGTATTTATAGATGAAATCTGCCGACAATTCCCACGAAATTTCCAGGAAATTCTGAGGCACTAGCCGTTGCCGTCGTAATTTCCTCGAAATTTTTGAAATACCACAACGGCTAACTAACGGCTAACTAACGGCTATAATTTCTAATCGGATTTTCCTCGGTTTATTTCGAGGGACTTTTGTCCCTTGGAATTTCATCGGAAAATTCCGAGGGAAAGTGTGTTCCTCGGAATTTCCTAGGTATATTCCGAGGAAATTCCGAGGAAACACATAAATTGTGTTTCCTAGGAATTTGCTCGGAATATCATCGGAAAATTCCGAGGAATCAACGTTCCCTCGGAAATTCCCTCAGCATCGCTATGTTTTCTTGTAGTGGATAGCCAAATATGAATGGTATTGCATAAAGAGAAACAAGATGAATGCAAAGAAAACTTTTTCAGATTTCAATCTTTGTCTTGTAATGTTTTTTTAATTTTACCTTTGTATTTGATTGTATTTCTATTGTTCTCTGTACTAATTTGTTCTCTCAAACCAACATAAAAACGAATGCAAGTTATGCAACTATGTGAAGCTATTATATGTTGATGTTTATAAAACAGTTCAGTGCGGTGTAAGCATGAGTGATCCTGAAACAACTGGGTTTAAAGCAAGATAAAACAACGGAAGCTTCCACTTACCTTTAAATTATTTTTTTGAAAAAGATAGAAATAAGTAAAAATATGAAGAAAAAGAGTATTAAATTTAATAGAAAAATAAAGTAAAAGTTTTAACTAATTTTATTAGGTCTCACTAAAAACGTGTTTTTTTTCCTTACTCACCATTAGACTTTAACAGATTTAACTAGATTTTAATCCACGCAACCGTGCGGATGTTTGATTTCACTTATATTATATATATATATATGTTAAGCATATGTTTAAAAGTTTGTAATTATTTCAAATACTATAATTTTACATGTTGTATTTAATCAGTTATTTCAAATCGTCACATGTATTTGTCTCTTTTTATCATATATTTATCTTGATGAAGTTACATTTTTTTATTAATTGGATTAATATATGCATGATACAACATATTTAACATAAAATATATTAATTTTTCAACTTAGTATATTTTTATCCTATTTAATTCAGTATAACAATTAGTTTAATATGATAGATTATGATTATAAAATTAATAAAATAGGTTAAAAGTTTTATTTTCATTTTATAAACAATAAATTAATATATATTAATGTATAATAATAATTTATTATTAATTACGAAATTACTGAAAAAATTACATAAGATTTTTAAATTGAGATCTTTTAAAATCCTTTTCAACAAATTTGCTACAATTTTCTAAAATATTTATATTTATATTTAAAATGAAAAGATATCAAAAAATATTAACTTTATCAGACTATAGTGTAAAATGTAAACATTAAATTTGAAGTTGTTCTTCTGCAGAGAATCACTCTCAAATTTAAATTTAAAGTTTTGACACCTTAGAAAATGAAATTGCTTTTGAAAATGTTCTTTTTCTTTAAACACTAAACTTTTGGAAATGCTCTTAAGGCATATGTTTTAGTTGGCTCTCTTAAAAGCTGGCTTTGGTGGAAGTACAGCTCAGTGTAGTATAAATAGTATTGTTAAACATAAATTAGATAATAGCTATCGGTTATCTATTTAAGTATAATAGCTTTTATAATTTATAATAGATAAATCAATATTAGAAAGAAAACAAACTAGCCTGAATAACATTATTTCTGACTTTTGGGTATGACATTCCTCTCAAACCGAGCTAAATGCACCGAACATTGAATCCAACTGATTTCAAGTCTAATAAAAACCCCACATCTAATAGTGGTGGTGAGGTGGGTCACAAACTGTGAATTGAAATACAATGAATTCTTTACATATATAATAACCACATAGGTTTCTGTGCCACACACACACACTTCTCATTTTTCTCACTTGTGAAAATGGAGAGGTACTCTTTACAAAGTTACAAACTTGTGCTTCTATTGACATGTTTTTTGGTCATATTTGTTAACACAGAGCTGAGTTTTCTTACACATGCAAGAGCCCTAGACAACAACAGCAAGGCATGTAACGCAAAAAGACATTTCCCTATTTGCTAAGAGATTACTGAGTTTTATTTTATTCTGATGTAATATTTTCAAGAATTCTATAGGTTTATATAGTTTATCTTGGCCAAAGAGAAAATGATGATCCCGAACTTGTTACAGCCTCTCATCATCAGATGCTTGAATCACTTCTTGAAAGGTACTTAATCACCTTTAAAAAGGCATATCTCTAAAGAGATAATTTATATGTATAGTGACTGTGACATCAAAGTTGCTGATTATATTCAACAAACATAATCTGTTGGAATCTGGTAGGTTGATGATTATATTCGTTTCTTGCCTCTCAAGAAAATCTCTCACCATGCTCTGTTTCTTCACGGAACCAAGGCGCTAATCTGTTTTTGTTATTCTTTTTATGCCTATTATTATGAGGTTTTTATCTCACTTATATCTCTCATGTTACATATAGCAAAGAAGACGCACATAAGTCAATGATCTACAGCTATCAACATGGATTTTCCGGATTCGCAGCACTTCTTACGTCTTCCCAAGCAAAGAAAATATCAGGTACTCATCAGAACTCAAATTAACGAAACTTCATATCACTGAGCATTAGAGATCTTTGGGTTTTTTTTTTAACCGCAATCTTGCACAGACCATCCAGAAGTAATACATGTTATACCAAACCGGATTCTGAAACTGCGAACCACAAGAACTTGGGATCACCTTGGCCTCACTGCAATTCCAACTTATTTTCCTGCTTCATCAACATCTGTAAAAGGTCTTCTTCATGACACCAACATGGGCAGTGAAGCTATCATCGGCGTCTTGGATACTGGTCTCTATCTACACACACTCTCTCTCTGTATATAAATATATATTATATATATCCTTGTCTCACATCATGTTGTATTTTATAAAGGAATATGGCCGGAGTCAAAGGTCTTCAACGATCAAGGCCTTGGACCAATACCTAAGCGTTGGAGAGGAAAATGTGAATCAGGAGAAAAGTTTAACGCCACAATTCATTGCAACAAAAAGCTAATAGGAGCTAAGTACTACCTAAACGGCCTTCTAGCCGAGAGGGGAGGAAAGTTCAATACATCAAAAGTCGGAGAATTCAAATCCAACAGGGATGCAATCGGTCACGGTACGCATACAGCCACAATAGCAGCTGGCTCATTTGTTCCCAACGTGAGCTTCTATGGTCTAGCCCGAGGTACTGATATATAATCCTAAACCCTAAATCAACTTTTGAATAAACCCTAAACCAGCCTTTTTAGTATCTTCCATGTTTTTCTGTTTTTTTTTCTTGCACTGGAACCATGCTGAGGAGTATTATATTCAGTTAAAATCTCAACTTTCATTTTTTGAAGTAATATTTACATTTTTAGAAAAACAATAGTATTCACAGCAAAAGCTAGCTTGGGCGTGAAGCTACGGGTTTTATAAGACAATAGTTTGTTTGTTTCATTATCAGTCCTAACCATTGATGGACTCTTCTAAGGTACGGTCCGAGGTGGTGCTCCTCGGGCCCGCATAGCCTCTTACAAGGTGTGTTGGAACACAATGCCAGAGCCTGGAAGATGCTCAATGGCTGATATGTGGAAGGCTTTTGATGATGCTATACATGACGGAGTTGATGTTTTGTCTGTTTCTATTTCCGGGAACATTCCAGAGGACACCGAGGTCGATAAACTCGATTTCATCGGGGCGTTTCATGCAGTAGCTAGTGGGATTCCGGTTGTGTCTGTGGCTGGTAATGATGGGCCTAGTTCTCAGACTGTTGCCAATGCTGCTCCTTGGCTCTTGACCGTTGCTGCAACTACTCTTGACCGGTTTTTTCCTACAAAGATCACACTTGGCAATAACCAAACTCTCTTCGTATGTTAATATCTTTTAACGCAAGAAACTGAAATTAGTCAAAAGAGAATTCAAAAGTTTTGACCATTTTTTTTCTTAACTTCTTGTTACTTGTTGGTGATTCTAATTAGGGTGAGTCTCTGTTCACTGGATCGGAGATTTCAACCGGTTTAGCTTTTCGGGATGAAGAGAGTGATGATAAGGTTGATTTGAAGGGAAAAATAGTTCTTGTTTTCGAATATCGCTATCAAGTTGCAGACAAAGGTGTAGCAGGAGTCATCTGCGCCCAACATCCTGATGACCTTCTTATTCGATGTGATGCATTTCCTTGCATTTATACTGATTACGAGCTTGGGACCACCATTTTGCAATACATACGTACCACCAGGTCCTCTATCTTGAAGCACATAAACTCTGTTTATAAAGTTATATATTATTTTCTTCACATATATCATTAATCCTCAGATCTCCCACGGTGAAACTAAGCCCGGCTACGACATTAACCGGTCTGCCAGCAACTACAAAGGTTGCTGCATTCTCATCTAGAGGGCCTAACTCTGTTTCACCAGCCATTCTCAAGGTTATAGACAAAGCTTGTGTCTCAAGTCTATGTTTACTTCTAATTTTGAAACTAGATCATTGATCACGGTTTAGTCTATAGCCTGATATAGCAGCTCCTGGTGTGAGCATACTCGCGGCAATGAGTCCGCTTAATCCTGACGGACATGATGGCTTTGGACTGGATTCAGGGACATCGATGTCGACTCCTGTTGTTTCAGGAATCATAGCTCTACTCAAGTCTCTACACCCTAACTGGTCTCCTGCTGCATTTAGATCAGCTTTGGTCACAACAGGTTCTTGCTTAGTTCTTCACCTATTTATTCTTCTTTAATTACGCAAACAAAACCGACTAACTGATGTCTTTCGAAGCTTGGAGAACAAGTCCATCTGGTGAACCTATTTTTGCTGAAGGATCAAACAAGAAGCTTGCAGATCCATTTGACTATGGTGGAGGTCTTGTAAACCCTGAAAGAGCTGCAAAACCAGGACTTGTCTACGATATGGGGATCCAAGATTACATCAACTATATGTGTTCCAAAGGTTATAACGACTCTTCAATCTCTCGTGTGGTCGGTAAAAAGACTAACTGTCCAACTCCTAAACCATCAATTCTTGATATGAACTTACCTTCAATAACAATCCCAAATCTTGAGCAAGAAGTCACACTCACAAGAACTGTAACCAATGTTGGACCCATCAAGTCAGTCTACAGAGCTGTTATCGAGTCTCCTCTCGGCATTACTCTCACTGTCAACCCGACCACACTCGTGTTTAGCTCCGAAGATAAGAAGGTGCTCTCTTTCACGGTGAAGGCTAAAACGAGTCATAAAGGCAACACTGGTTACTTGTTTGGAAGCTTGACATGGACTGATGGTGTTCATGATGTTAAGATCCCTGTCTCTGTCCAGACAAGGATCATGATCAAGGCTTAATAGAAACAAAACTATCTGAACAATAATCAATTTCAATCGATTCAGTGTATTAATCAAGATCATAATAATAAAGATAAACCACAAAAAAAAAAAAATCACAATCTCTCATACAACAAACACACAAATTGAGAAAGCCCTAAAGCTTCCTCATTTATTTAGTCACAACCATATATTATGCATATAAAAAAACTACAATCGAATACAGAAGGATCCTCACGATCATCAACTACAATAAGATAGTAGCAATATATAATCATTATAATGACTATATATTATAAAGATGGGGTTATTATTATTATTTTAACAATAAGCGGTACACTTCTTCTTACAATCCATGGTACATCCACCACCTCCGCCTCCACTGCCGTATCCTTTCCCGGAGCGGCTAAAAGAGCTAAAACACTTGGCAGGACACCTCAGCTTCTTGCCGTTACAAGGTCCTTTCTCTTTGCAAGTCACCGTCGGCCTCACCACACCTCCTTTCCCGTACCCGCCGCTCGGACCACCGTACCCTCCGCCGTATCCACCGCCAACTCCGGTACCCGGAAACCCGTTTTCAAACCCGGGTATCCCGGCATATCCGGATCCGGGTACTCCGCCGAATCCTAAGCCATTGTTACCGCTCTTCTGACGAGCTGAGTGAGTTGCGGAGACGAAGATGGTGAGGAGAAGAGAAGCTAAGAGGATCGGTTTCGTAAACATGATTCTTTTTTGGTTAAGTGGGTTAGTTGAGGAGGGAGATATGATTATAAATAGATATGAGCATTAAATTGAAATACAGTTAAGACATTGATTAGTGGACTTTAGTGTGTGAAGATCACTTTAATGCAAGAGAGACTCTTGTGTCTCTCTCTCACTTTCGTAACATGTTGAGAGATTGTACAAATATATACTACATCTGCATCACTTGGCCACATTTAATTAAGCATGTGATATTTGATAGTATTTAAATACCATTTAAATTAATTTTAAATATATAGGGCTTTTGTGACGTCAGATGTTTTCATGATAAACTAAAGATAAATCTACCAAAACTTGGGGTGAAACCAAATTCAATTTATGTGTACTGAAAGTTCGTTGAGATTAAATTTAGGTGGATATTTTTTTTTTTCTTTTTATTGTTTCGCTAACGAGTTTATTTACCAAAAATCAACCATTTAGTCAGCAACTGTTTTGACCAAAAGAAAACGTGTTGTGTTCACTCATACTATCCTAAGGCTCATTCATTAATTCAACACAACCATATAGTATCATTTTAGTCTTGTAATAAAAATTCTATGCAATGTCAAGTCTGATTAGTAGCCTAATCTCTTTTGTCCAAGGATACATTAAATTGGATCTGTTGACAAGTTGGTTCACCATACAGCCTTCTCTCCATACGGACCCACCTTGTCCATTTAAGCGACCAAATGATTGACAAATTCAGCCAAATAGTAGTTATATCAATTCACCTGTGAAAATGGAAAAATTTATATGACATGTGTTTTGAATATATTTGAAACCGAAAATTTTAATAAAAGCACACATTTAACCACTAATACGCAGAGACAAACCACAACTAATATTTACATTTCTAACAAAGAGTAAATGATAAGTGAACAAGTATCTCTGAAAAATGGTAATTCAGTGATTAGTTTTAAAGGTGATTTTGTTTTTAAAAAAAAAGAAAAGTTGACGTATGAAACGATTTTCAATAGTCTCGATTAGTTTCAAAGGTGATTTTTGTTTTTAAAAAAGAAAAGTTGACGTATGAAACGATTTTCAATAGTCTCCCTTTGATTGCAAATCAAGAAAGATGTACAATTAGCCATTGGTAATGCAAATGAAGGGTTAACGGTTACACACTCAATGATGCTATACTCTCACATCTGGTTTGTGTTCTCTTTTGCTCAATACAATCCATATGGTCCATTCTATAGACATTTCGATTCTACAAAATAGAAGCCAAGACTTTTGTTAGTGACCAAACAAAAGAAGGCAAGACTTTATATAGCCTTAGTTACTGCTGCTCATGTCTCACTAAGCTGTAGTCATAGTCTGCAAGTGTTATGTACTGAGAGACATCGAATCTCATGATGGGCCACTGGGTCCTATGATGAAGTCGCCATTAACTATTTACCTCAAAATAGGGAGTGAGGAGGGTGAAACTATCATTTTTTTCTAGCTCCACAGTTTGACAATCCCATACCCTTTCAGGTTCTATGAGTAAAATAAATTGATTCTCATTAATTAACTTTCAATGTACAAGTGTGGTATTTATACTATGCACATACGCATATCTATTGCTATACAAAAGATTCAACTTGCTATACAAATGATACATTCGATACAAGAGAAATTGATACTAGTATAGGATAATAGTCACCCTCAAAAAGGGACGAATATATTTATAAGACCCATCTTGTCAAACAACTTCTTAAAAGGTACATGATACAAAGGCTTCACGAAAAGTTCAACTAATTGCAGCTCTGTTCGCACATGTAGCAATGTGAACAAACCTTGAACCAGCCTTTCTCGCACACTATGACAATCAATTTCCAAATTCTTTGTAAGTTCATGGAAAACAGAACTGTGAGCGATGTGTATAGCAGTAGTATTGTCACAGAATAGCAAAGTATTCTTACCCAAAGGAATACATAACTCAATGAGAAAGTTATGTAACCAAAAAAGCTCATCAAAAACGACAGAGAGACTTCGATATTCTGCTTCAACAGAACTCTTTGCAACCACCTTCTGTTTCTTAGATCTCCACGCAATGAGTGAAGTGCCAATGAAAATGCAAAAAACCAGAAGTGGAGCGACGAGAATCCTGACATGAGCTCCAATCAGCATCAGCAAATGCTTGAATCTGCATCTAAGCGCGAGAAGAATAAAATAAGCCATGTTCAACAGTCCCTTTGACATAATGCAAAACTTTCATGAGAGCCTTTTGATGACTCTGTCGAGGAGCAGATGAAAAGTTACTGAGCTTATTGACAACAAAGATTAAGTCAGGACGTGTAATCTGTAAGTACATCAATCTACAAATAAGATGACGATACGCTTCAACATCAACAGGAAGATCAGAAGGATTAACCTTAGGATAAGAAGTCAACTTGATAGAAGGATCCATGGGCACACTAGATTTTTTACAACCAAGAAGCCTTCTATCAACAAGCATCTCAAGAGCATATTTACGCTGACAAACATGAATCCCATATGAAGAACGAGCTACTTCCAGGCCAAGAAAGTATTTCATAAGGCCTAAATCACGAAGCTTGAAATGATCTTTGAGCTGAGATTTCAAAAGATCAACTTTGAAATCATTGTTACTACAGATGATGATGTCATCAATGTAAACAATCACACAGAAAGTATGATCTGAATGAGTCTGGATAAAACCCAAAGAAAGGAGTATGGAGGAGAACTTGAGAAATCATTGCCTAGAAGCTTGCTTGACCATAGATTTTTCAAGTTTGCAAACAGCAATTGGAAGTAAAGGGTCCCCCTTTCTTTGTGCATATCCAGAAAGAAGTCGCATGTAAATTTCCCATCGAGTTCCCCACTTAGAAAAGAATTAGAAATATCCAGCTAATTAAGTGAAAAAACCATGAATGGTCGAGAGAGCAATTTCACAGTGGTAAGCTTAACCACAGAAGAAAAGGTATCATGAAAGTCAAATCCTTCTTGTTGTGTGTACCCTTTTGCCACCAATCGAGCTTTGTATCTCTCAACTGTTCTATCAACATTGAATTTCACTTTGAAGACCCATTTACCACCAATAGGAGTTTTATCAGCCGGCAAAAGGCAAATGGTCCATGTACTTGTTCCTTCCCGAGCATCAATCTCTTCATCCATTGGATCATTCCACACCAGAAGTTTCTTAGCCTCAACATAGGTTAAGGGTTTTTTGATTTTATCAATAGCAACAAGAAAAGAAATATAATGTGGTTACACTTTATCATAAGGAAGGGAATAAGATATTTCATGAAGGGTTGAAGATCCTATTGTATTACAATAGTAATCTTGAAGATAAGCATGCTTTTTAAATCTCATGTGTGATGAATGAAAAAAAGGTTCATCATCATTTTTAGTTTGTGAAGAAGATATGAGAGAAGAAGTCATCTCAATGTCTGGAGCATTATGATTCACATGAGCATGTGTTGGTATCTGATCAGAAAAAACTCAATGAAAGTATAAGAAATATCAGTACCAACGAATGGAAAGAGATCTTCGTGAAAGACTACATGACGAGAGATAACAATAGAATTGTTCTCAAGACCAAGAAGTTTGTAACCTTTTGTTCCCGAGGGGTAACAAAGGAGAACACAAGCACGATCTCTAGGGTCAAACTTAAGTATGCTCTTAGGGGAAGTTGAAACATAACAAAGACACCTGAAAGTTTTAAGTTGAGTATAGTCTGGTAATTTGTTAGTAAGAGCTTCAAAAGGACACCAATTGTTAAGGACTGGAGCAGGAAGATGATTGATTAAGTGAACTGCAGTGAGAATACATTCATCCAGTATGGAAGAGCAATGTGGGATTTAAATAAAAGAGCTCTAGCAACATTGAGAATGTGATGATGCTTATGCTCCACAACAGAATTCTGTTGAGGGGCTTCAGGACAATAATGGAAAGAGAGAATTCCTTTTGGTTGGAAAAGAGAAGTAAATTTGAGTTCTGGAGCATTGTCGGATCTAACCGCCTTAAGTTTCCTATCAAACTGAGTCTCTATCATTTCTATGAACCCGAGAAAGATGGTGAGGACATCAGACTTGTTCTTTAGTAGATAAACCCATGTGGCTCTAGAACAATCATCTACAAGGGTTAACAAATACTTAAAACCATTGTGAGTAGGTGTAGAGAATGGTCCCCAAGTATCAATGTGAATCAGGTCAAAAGATTGAGGACTAAGATTATTATTTGATATAAAAGGGAGATGTTTTTGCTTTGATATATGGCAAACTTTACAATGAGAATCACCTTTAGTTTGCTGCTTAGGGAAATCTAAAACAGACTGCATAGACTCAACTTTAGACAAAGAGGGATGATGTCATCTTTTATGCTATAAGGCGACACTAGAAACTGAAACAACGATGACATTTTGTAAAGTATCTGAAGAAGACAATATTTGAGCTCTAAGAAGTACAGGTTGGAGATCTCTCTACCCATTCCAATCATTAATCCCCGTGTATGATCCTGAATGGCACAAGAAGATTCGTCAAACCAAACCCGACAGTGTAATCCCTTAGTAAGATACTAACACTTAAAAGGTTGAACTTAAACTGAGGAATATACAGGACACCACGAGGGATTAGGTATCTACCTAAGGCTATGGTTCCTACACCAACGATGTTAACCAGAACTCCATTAGGATAAGATACAGTAGTATCATGGAGAGATTTGAAAGAGATAAAACAGGATCATTGATGAGAAATATGATTAGTACCCCCGGAGTCAATCACCCAAGCGTTTAATGCAGTAGCATTGTTAGTTAAAGAGCAGACATAAGGCCAATCAATAGCGGTAAAAGAACAAAGGATAGAGGGGTAAAATTTACCGGATATTGGACAAGTGGCCGAAGAAGAAGGTATAGAAACTAAGACTGAGTGAACTTATGGAGTGGGATTAACCGTTGAAGTCTGAAGTTTGGTGCTGAGGAATGAAACAAGTTGCTGGATTTGAGTGGGAGACAGGTCCTCTACACTGTGATCATCATGTGGAGAATTATCAATCACTGCAACATTAGCAGATAAAGAAAAAACCATTGTATCAGATTTGTGAGATGGTTTCATGCTATTTGGATAGCCATGCTTCTTGTAGCAGCGATCAATCACATGACCAGGACAATGGCAGAAAGTGCAGAAAGGTCTATCTTTCCGTGGATAACCAGCTAAACAGGTTGCTGAGACTTATTGATAGTCTGGTTCGTGGTCTTAGAAACGTGAAAAGCTGAAGAATTTTCCAATGCTGATGAACTTTGAGTGTGTGCAACATGATGACTGTCTTTTTGATCTAAAAGATTGAACACCTCAGAAAATCTTGGAAGAGCTTTCTTCATGAGAATTCTGCTCCTGGTGTTCTCATAGTTGTCGTTAAGTCCCATGAAAAAATCAATGATGCGATTATTTTCTCGTTCTGCCAAAAGATCTTCAATTGTGTGATTAGCAACCTGAAGACTTGAGATTTCATCCCACAGTGACTAGTCTTTGTGTGATATGAGGAGAAATCCATACTTCCTTATTTAAAGAAATGAAGTTAGTGACGAATTTTGTAGAGTCTTCGAAGATTAGGCTTATGGTAGCGCGTATGAAGATCCGTCCATATATATCTGATGCATTCTTGAAGTACATAATACTAGTATAAATATGTTTTGTCACGCTATTCAAGAGCGAAGACTTGATCATGATGTTGCAACGACCAGATTTTAAAGTATGAATCATTCTCAGGAGGCTTAACTATAGAGCCATCAACAAAAACTAGTTTGTTCTTAGCTTCAAGAATAGTGGTCATCGCTATAATCCAAACACCATAGTTACTACTATCTAGAGGTTCTGCAGTTAATACCAATCCGGGATAATCAGAATTCAATTGATGATAAAGCGAGTGAATATTATCACGTGAATCAAATCATAGAAGAGGAAGTACTAGATCAGATGAAATCGTTTCATTCCTAAGAGCCGGTGACAACGTGAGCTGGATGGGAGCCAGAAGGAACATCACGATGCATCAGAGAAGACGGAGATCCAAATTCCAGAAGATCTGATGAAGAACGGCGATATTTTGATTTGAAATTACGTTTTCCCATTGAAATTGATCTCGAGTTCCGATGTCAAAGATGATCTAAAAATGAGCTGAAATAGCACAAGGAATCGATGAGAGAAGCAAATCTAAGACGAAGATGAAGACAATCGGAAGATTCCAATGAGAATCCAACGTGAATCGGACGTGAAACTGATGAAAAGTGAGTGCGGAAGTTTGTTAGAGAATCAATTTCAAACGCTCTGATACCATATGAGCAAAATAAACTGACTCATTAATTAACTTTCAATGTACAAGTGTGGTATTTATACTATGCACAGACGTATATCTACTATATACAAAAGACTAACTTGATATACAAAGGACAAATTCTATACAAGAGATAATAATACTAGTATAGGATAATAGGTTATGTTTCTCTTCTGTTCAAAGTTCGTAGCTTTTTGATATTTGAACTTCTTTTCCTTTCGGGGAATTTAGAGATGAATTCATGTTTTTGAATGCTTTGTGTTGTTCTATTCATGTCGATTAAGATAGTTGAGTGGAACCCGAAGGAGGATTTACTAACAATGATTACAGATGACCAGGCCCGATACATGCAAAGTAAACACTGCTTAGGGCCCAAAAAAATTTGTGGCTTTTTTAGACTTAAATTTTTATTTTTTTTTAAAAAAAATTATAAAGGAAAAATGGCCCATTTTTGAATTGGAATGGAACCTATGGTGGGTATTGGCTGACCCTACGAATGACTCAGATATTTTGCTGCATCGCTTCAATTAGGATGGGTTATTATGGACTATTTCGCCAGGTGAAACACTTCTATTTGTTCATTTTCGCAAGAATAAAAATTGACAACATTTCTCAAAAAAAAAAGTAGACAACTTGGAATACAAAAGGGAGTTTTGATTATGCTTGATGAATAAAATGTGAAGTAATACAACTCATTTATTCATATTTGGAAGGTAGTAAGTCTGTTTTTCTTTCTTTCGGCTTATAGAACGACCTGTTACTTCTTTATTTTGGCATCGTGATGGTAAAGCCATAGTTGTTGGACTTGAGGATGGAACAATTGAACTTCATGATGTTGAGGAAAGTTTTAGTTTAAAGCTAATCCACGTTTAGCATGACGAGAATTGTTGATGGACTAACTATAACATTTAGCAAAGGCAAACTATAATTGTTTTATCAGATGTTGGTTAATACTCTGTTCATGCATAACGGGAAGCTACTAAGGAGCCTAAAGCCTCTTTTTGTAGTTGTTGTTAGCCCTTAACCAGTTCTCAATTCTTCACACATGCATAAAATACAGATTAGCTGTGGGATAAGAGGAATCAGAAATAAGCTTCGTCATCTCAGCAAATGGAAATAAGAAATCACAGAGAGGTTTTGCCCTCTCCCATTCCAACTCGGTTGGACATAACTGATATGCTTCTTTAATTATGGCAAGATGGCGGAAGGCTTCTCTATGCATGATCGCTTTCTCTAGCATAATATGTGTGGAGTTTCATCTTGTTTGACATTTATAAGCAGCCATGGGAACCGCTTGTCTTTAGGCTCAATAGCTATTGTTTCCACACAACTCTTAAACAGACTCTCTCTCGATTCATTCACCTTCACAAATTTGACACTCTCTCTAATTTTCTCCAACGCTCCACCAATAACACTCAGCCCATATCAAGTTCAAGATATGAGCAACACACCTAAATCAAACAACACCAAGAAGTCAAGAACTTATATACAAAAAATAAATAATAATCTCAGGAATATATATATATATATATATAAATAATAAGCTCATGAATATATATATATATATATATATGATTAAATAATAAGCTCATATATACAAAAATCATATATAATAAGTCAAGAACGAGACAGACGTTACGTGGAAGAAGTCTCCTTTGCACACCAATTCTCTTCGAAGCTGCTTTTTGAAAATGTATTGCATGTTATCATTTGATGAAGCATTATCTACAGTGACTGTGAAGACTCTCTTCTCTAGTCCCCACTCTGTCAACAACTCTACGATCTTCCTCGATATATTTCTACCGCTATGAGGAGGAGGAAACACACATAAGTCGAGAATCTTTGACTTCAAATTTCATTCTCTGTCTATGAAGTAAAACATCAGACACATATACCCTTCAACTATAATAACTCTCCACAGATCAGTTGTCAAGAAAGACCTCCCTGGAATTTCATTCAACTCATGTCTCAGTTTCAGCTTCTTCTTCTCATATATCTTCAAACAATCACTAGCAGCTGCAGTCCTACACAAGAATTCTATACTAGGATTCACATAGTGAAATGCTTCTCTAATTCTTCTATACTCCACAAATTAATACAGCAAGTTATGCCCAATCAAAACTATTGCAATTAGCTCGCGAAAGAAAGAAAAACTGATCTATCTCGAAGAAGTTCCAAGTGTACCAGAGACAGGATTCAACGTACAGATTTTCATATGATGCAAAAGACCCGAAGTTCCACTCCTATGAAGGTTTAAGCCGTAGTTGTGTTTGCAGTGTTTGCACTGAACATCATTCGAACCATCTGGATACTTCTCTCATACTATAGTAAAATGCTTCCAACATCTGGAGTGTCTGCGTTTACCTCCTTTTTTGGGGCTGGTTTCAGCTGTGTTCATGAAAGTATCCTCGGCTACTGCTTCATCTTCATCTCTATCTGAGTTTTGATCCAATAGCTCATCCCCGCTTATGTAGTCTATGTCATCTAGGTTCATTGTATCCTCGTTGTCTATCCTGGAAAAAAAAGCCCAAAAAAATAAGAGATAAGCCACATAAGTTATGTTACATAACAAGTAAACAAGCAACTTGAACCGTAATGAGAGAAAGCAATGAAGTAAAGAAGTTCAACCAAAACTCAATAAACAAGTAATGAAGCAATAACTTCAACCGATCTCATGACTTATCATAAACAAGTAACGAAGAACAAGAGTAGTTAAATCGTTTAAGTATACACAACAGAACAAGAAACCATATCCGTCTTAGATCAGAAGCAAACCCATCTCATGTTACATAATCCATCTCATGACTTATCACAAGCAATCAAATCATATTGATGCCTTACAGTCTAAAGATATTGATCATGGAAGCTTACAGTAACTAATGCTAATGCCATTGAGAAGCTTACAATTACAGTCTAATGATGCAGAAGAACAGATCAACAAACCCACTAAAACATCTAAGAGAGAAACCTTAGATCAGATAACAAGTATGACAAACCCTTTCAAACCCAGTTTGATATCAGATAACCCAAAACCCATCAAAGCAATTGCTAAGATAACGAGCTAAGATCATAATTGTAAACTTGTAACGAGCTAAGATCTGACAACTGGGTAACGCAAATAACGCAAACACCGAGCTAAGATTTGTAGATGAACAGAGAGACCTTTGAGACTTTGGGAGCTCGAGAGAAGACAGAGGAATCAGAGAGATACGGAGACGGAGAGAGTCAGTGGGATACGGAGACGGAGAGAGTCAGAGAGATGGAGAGAGTCGCCGTCAGAGGGATCGCCTTCGTAGACAGAGAAGACTAAATTGATTTTGACTTTTGAGTTTTGAGAGATCCCCAATGTTGAAACCCTAGATTTTTTATTCCAAGTGGACAGTCCAAATCCGAAAAGCCCAAAACCATTAAAGACCATAATTTAAATAATTTTCCAAATTATACCCAATCAAAATCCGTGGGGAAAAACGAATTTACCCATATTAGGCCCATTTTATATATGGACACGAGAAACCATTGGACTGCCCGCCATTTTTACAGTTATAGGGAGGAGGATGGACATTACACTCCAATACGGTATGATTTCTCCTTTGATTAGTTTTACAATAGCTCGTGTTTGGCTTTTGTCAAGGGGATGTTTTGCATTTATATGAGCTTGTGATTGCTTACTCTAAAAGTCTGGTTTTAAGAATGTAGATCAGCATAGGATAGTATTACATTATATAGACGATATTCTTTTATTAACTACTACATGTTTAAATTAAATGCTTTTAAAAAGTTCATGGGATATTGTGTTTCTTAATTATTTACAGGAGTAGATTGCGTTTTTGCTGAAAGAAGACGTACTCTGGTGTACATATTGGAAGAACTATGTTGCACGGGGACGCCATATTGGTGCTGTCTCACGTACTGGGTTCGGATGGGGGACGGGTACGTATCGGGTACGGCGAGGAAACATCCCCAGCACATGCAAGGTGAACCCGGGACAGCATGACTTGACGGGGACGGGTTTGGTCAGAAACGGGAGACGTGCCGGAAACGTTTCAAGCCAAAAAGCAACGTATCCGTTTGATTTTGTGAGTTACGAAGTGTAACTCTGTTTTTCATTTATTTTTCTTGTAACTCTGAAGATATTAATTGATGTAATAATTTGTTTATCAAATATCTTCCACTTCCAAGTCAATCTCTTCCTCTCTCATTTTCTTGTTTCTTTTTTACTCTGAAATCTGAGGACTCTCTCAACCCTCTCGTAACAAACAGCTTTTTTCTTTAGCATCTTATGTATATGTGAGTGTTAGTTCTCTCCTCATCAGCAAGCAACAACACACGTAAGCATAAGCATGTGATATGTTGCATATTTGCTTAGTCTTAGCCTTGCATTCTTACTTATATTGAGCATATAGTTTAGATTTAGGCATCTCTAGGTTGCATATTGCATACATTTGTCTTTATCAGGTCATGGAGCAAGCTATGGAGTCTCTGGAGGTGTTTGGGGTCGATTACATGTCAAAAGAAGGTGCAAAAGTGTCATTTGGCGGGCCGGAGCAACCACAGCGGAGTCAAGAGGTCGCTGCAAGGAGAACCAGCCGGAGCGGGGTCGTGCAGCGGGTCCAGGGGTCGCTCCACGTCCACAGCGGGGGTTCGGCAGCGGACGTAAGGGGGTCGCTCGCCTTTGAAGAAGAAAAGAAGGCCGTCACAGCGGGCCTTGGCAGCGGGGTCAGGACCCCGCTGTGAGCATCCAGAGCGGGGTCGTGCAGCGGTGTGGAGACCCCGCTGCGCGTGTTATGATTGACGAAAACTTGTGTTTCAGGGACCTTTTTGCAATTTCGTTTATTTTATTTTGAGTTGGGAAAACCTAATTTTAAGTATTCTGTAAGCCACCATTAGAGACTTATCTTTGTTCTTGAAGAAAAACACTTGAAAACCTATTGGAAAGTTCATCTTTTAAGATCATTGATTTCATTGTTCATTGTTTTTACTTGTCTATCTCATCATCTATATGATAAAACTTGAATCAAAAATGAGTTTAAGAGTAGTCATGATGTGTAGTGAGTAATTTATCCTTGAATTCATGGGTTAGGGAGACTAAGGATGATTAGTCTAGAATGAGAGTGTTTAGTTTAGATTTCTCCTATTCCTTGTTTGTAGAGTGATCCTAATGCTTCTCTTGAGTTGGCCACTCAAGAGTTGATCTTTAGACATTTCCCACTCACAAAGTGTTCGATGAAATGTCTGAGTCAACTCTTCTAAGCTTTTAACATCCTTTACCAAGGATACTTGTTGTTAAAGGTGTTAAGATGGCTAATTGACTTGTTCT
>CAKOAT010797375.1:43596-75494 GCA_932364175.1 Eruca vesicaria subsp. sativa | reverse complement strand
TGGCTAGCATTTCCTTCTCAGTAGTTGCATACTTCATCTGCGCATCATTCAGAGTTTGGCTTGCATAGTAGATGACATGAGTTTTGCCATCTTTCTTCTGCCCCAAAACAGCCCCTACAGCGTAGTCACTAGCATCACACATTATCTCAAAAGGAAGGTCCCAATCTGGTGGTTGAACAATGGGAGCACTAATGAGCTCTCTCTTCAGCTTCTTAAAGGCTTCAAGGCATTCTGCATCAAAGGTAAAGGCAGCTTCTTTGCACAGTAGCTTGGTTAATGGTCTAGCAATCTGAGAGAAAGCCTTGATGAATCTTCTGTAGAACCCAGCATGACCAAGGAAACTCCTGATGTCTTTGACTGTCTTTGGAGGAGCCAAACTCACCATCACATCAATCTTAGCCTTGTCTACCTCAATCCCTTTCTCTGAAATCTTATGTCCAAGCACAATCCCTTCTTTAACCATGAAGTGACACTTCTCCCAGTTTAGCACCAGATTGGTGTCTTCACATCTCTGTAGGACCCTGCGCAAATTTGACAAACAAGCAGAAAACGAGGACCCATAGACAGAGAAGTCGTCCATAAACACCTCCACAACATCCTCAATTAAATCAGAGAAAATCGACATCATGCACCTTTGGAAGGTGGCTGGAGCATTACATAGCCCAAATGGCATCCTTCGATAAGCAAAGGTACCATAAGAGGGAAGATCACTCCTCTACTCCAGCACGTCGGTGTTAAGTTGGATTCTGATTGCAATGGTCCCACCTTCCTCGATGGAACTCATATGAAGATTGCTCAATTTTTCAGTGGAAGGTACGATGGAGATTGTGTATACACGTACAAGAAGTTGGGTAGAAATGTTGAGGTGATCCTCCCCAATAGGAACATTACAAGCTGGATTCTGGTGGCCACATATGTTCAAGGACACACAAGACTTTGTTTCAAGATGTGATTCATGCCAAAGAAGAGGGAACATTACCAAGAGGAATGAGATGCCTCAAAATCCCATCCTTGAAGTTGAAGTGTTTGATGTGTGGGGTATTGACTTCATGGGACCTTTCCCATCCTCTTATGGGAACAAGTACATNAAGGGTTGTGATCAGTGATGGAGGCACTCACTTCATCAACAAGTTACTAGAAACACTTCTCAAGAAGAATGGTGTGAAGCATAAAGTGGCAACTCCTTACCATCCCCAGACTAGTGGCCAAGTTGAGGTTTCCAACAGAGAAATCAAGTCTATTTTGGAGAAGATTGTGGGAGTTACAAGAAAGGATTGGTCTAATAAGTTTGATGACGCACTTTGGGCTTATAGGACAGCTTACAAGACTCCTTTGGATACCACACCTTTCAATCTTGTGTATGGGAAGGCTTGTCACTTGCCAGTAGAGCTTGAATACAAGTCATTATGGGCAGTTAAGTTGCTGAACTATGACATCAAGAGTGCTAAGGAGAAGAGACTTCTCCAACTACAAGGAGCTGTCTTGTGATTTCTTATCCTCATTGGTGGTAACTTATCATGAGTCTCAGCATGTGAGGCAAGGATGGGGGAAGATAACGTTCAAGGTTAAGGGAAGAGCTCACAACGTTACCTTCAAGGATATTGGGCGGTTATACGGATTTACAGATGCTCAATACTACCATCTTCCCAGGCTTACTAACATCTCCAGAGACAGCAACATTCCAGCGAGGGTTTGGAGAGCCATCACCGGAACACCTCACGTCACGGGGAAAGACAAGAACTCAGGCATCGGAAACCCAGCGATACGATACTTTCACAGGATGCTGGTGCACGCATTCTTCCCCCGTAAGGAGCCCGGCTCAGTAACTGAAGAGGAACTGCGACTTCTTTGTCTAGCTCTGGCACGCTTTGCAGCATGTTTCTTCTTCTCTTTCTGATTGTTATTTAAATATTTTACATTAGCAAATTTGAACTTTATGTTTTTATTCTCTATGTATTTATGTCGTGTATACAAATATATATTTATATGTGTCTTTCACTCTTCTGTCTCTAGTTTTCTAGCTGTTTTTATTTGATGTATCATATATCTTCTATAATTTCAGATTAAGAAGATGAACTCTCAAACTGATTCATCAAGTGAAAAAGAAGAACCTCCACTATGGAATTATGTTACTAAATTGGAGAATTTAGGAGCAACAGGAGGAACTTGGAAATTCAAGTGCAGTTTTTGCAATGAGATTCGACAAGGATCATATTCTAGAATCAAAGCACATTTACTTGGAGTGAAAGGGAAAGGGATTTCTCTTTGTGCAAGAGCAACAATGGCTGAAAAGATTGAAATGAAGAAGCTGGAAAATGAATTTGAGTTGAAGAAATCTGAGTCGGGATCTAGAGAAGTTCTATTGGCGTGTGAGTCTCTTTCTAAAAAAAGAAAATCTTGCTTTTCACCAATTGTCGCAGCATTTGGTATTCAAGCTAGAGATCAGTTGGATCAAGAAATTTCAAGGATGTTTTACACATGAGGTCTGCCATTCAATCTTGCAAGAAATCCTAGCTATCAACGGTCTTATCAATTTGCTGCTGCCAACAAAATTGATGGCTATGTACCTCCAAGTTATAATAGACTCCGGACGACTTTATTGCAGCAAGAAAAGAACAATGTCGAGAAGTTGTTAGTGCCACTAAAATCAACATGGAAGGAAATAGGGGTGACGATTGTGAGTGATGGTTGGAGTGATCCTGTAAGAAAACCTCTTATTAATTTTATAGCTATTTCTGGAAGTGCTCCTATGTTTCTTAAGGCTGAGAATTGTTTCGGTGAAGTGAAAGACAAAGTCTTCATTGCTAAATTGTTGGAAGAAGTTATTCATCAAGTGGGTGATCAGAATGTTGTGCAAGTAATCACTGATAATGCACCAAACTGTAAGGCTGCTGGAGACCTTATCGAGGGCAGGTTTCCACACATCTATTTGACACCATGTGTTGTTCATACTCTCAATCTAGCTTTGAAGAATATATGTTCAGCAAAGAATGTGGAAAGGAATCAAGAAACATATGAGGAGTGTAATTGGATTACTGAAATTCATGGAGATGCTCTTGCAATAAAAAACTTCATCATGAACCATGGCATGAGACTCGCTATTTTTGGTAAGTTCTATCCGCTGAGATTACTTCAAGTTGCTGATACACGTTTTGCCTCAGTCATTGTGATGCTTAGGAGATTGAAGCTTATCAGAAGGGGTCTTCAAGCCATGGTTATAAGTGATGAATGGTCTACTTATAGGGATGATGATGTTGGGAAAGCAAACTTTGTTAAAAAAAAAGATTGTGGATTATGACTGGTGGGAAAAGGTGTCTTATATTATTGATTTCACAAGATCTACATATGAGATGATTAGGTTTTGTGACACCGACAAGCCATGTCTTCACTTGGTATATGAGATGTGGGATTCTATGATTGAAAAGGTGAAGGCTGAGATTTACAAGAGAGAAAAGCGTCCAATGTCTGAATTCAGTCCCTTCTACAATGTTGTTTATAAAATTTTGGTGGCTCGCTGGACAAAATGTAACACTCCTTTACATTGTCTAGCTCATGTAGTGAATCCAAGGTATGATTTATCATTTCATTTTTTCATGTCATATGTATGTTTATACACATGTTTTTTTTGTAGATTTTATAGTGATGATTGGCTAAATGAAGATTTGGGAAGAGATGGTCCACATAGAGATGCAGAAATCTCACGTGAAAGGATAAAGTGCTTTCGAAGATTATTTCCAAGCGATGATGATCATAGGAAAGTTATGGAGGAGTATGCCTTATTCTCGATGAAGAATGGTCCTTTTGAAGATTTAACATGCATTTCAATGATGTCTACTATGGAACCCAAAAGTTGGTGGGCTAACTTTGGTGCTCAAACTCCTTTACTCCAAGCTTTGGCTTTTAAATTACTTGGACAGCCTAGTTCATCTTCGTGTGCTGAGCGTAATTGGAGCACTTACGCATTTATTCATTCACTAAGAAGGAATAGGTTAACTCATAGTCGTGCTCAAGACTTGGTTTTCATCCACAACAACTTACGACTTCTTTCAAGAAATTCTGACCAATATGAAGCTGTAAAGACCAAGATGTGGGATGTTGGTGGAGATGGATTTGATTCTATAGAAGATGTGGGATTCTTGGAGTTTGCTGACCTCTCTCTTGATGAACCAGACTTTGAAAATGAGCTATTGAATGATTAGCATATTTGTTTTTTTCTGATATTTTGAATAAGTGTATGTTTTAATGTTTAAACTTATGTTTCGGATTTTAATATATTGACTATGGATATTTATGCTTTTTATATTTTGGTTCCTGATTTCCTGAAACATTAATCTGGATATACATATATATGTTTAACTTGTGGCATATATATATATATATTGCTGTATCTATACCTTACTTGTATCTAAGATTTTTTATTTTGCCGTTTCCCGTCCCCGTTTCCAGTTCCCGTACCCGTACTTGTGCTGCTTAGAGATGAAGACAAGTAAACCCTCCTCTACCCCCTAATGGCTGGCTTTTGATAAGAGAGTGACTACTCTTTTGAATTAGTAAAAAAGGTGACGTTTTTGGTTGGTTATGACTTGTTCACAGGTTTTGTACTGTGTACAAGTCGTCCTTTTAACAGTTGTAACTCTCATCCATGGTAGTTTCTATATATTATTTTCAAGTTTAGTAGTAGAAGAGGAGAGAGCCTATTGTTTGTAAACGTGCCGTTTGACTTATCTATCAACAGGTTTAAATGTATTAATTACTTAGTATCAAATGACAAATTGACACGTCAAACTTATCAAGAAAACGTACGCCACGTCAACTCACTCACTCGCTACGTTGAGCGCGTGTTTATCACTCCCCAACCTGATCGGAAACGTCTTACCAAAGATCAGTTCTCAGGTCAATTAATCTCTCTCTCACCAACGACGACGAAACCTCTTCTCTTCTCTCTCACTATGGATCTTCAGCCGGAGAACGATCACGTCCCATCTCCACCGTTAATCTCCGACCGAGTTCTAATAAACGGCGTCGTCACGCCGTTAACTCTAACCGCCGACGGAGAGCTACACTGGACGGAATCCTGTCGGCGGAAATCGACGACGGAGAAAGAGATCCTGAGCTTCGTCGTGGAAGGCAACAAGGTTAGAGTGAAGACGTTGGTGGAGAGAAGAGGATCAATCTGCTGTGGAGGAAGTGGTGGAGATTACGCGAGGAAGGATTTCGTGTTCGAGCCGCTCTATGATGAATCTAGAAAGCTTTGGTGCGATGAGCTTCGTCAACAGCTTCAATCTCTCGGTTAGTTGTTTTAATTAAATCGAAAAGCTTTTAAACGACATCGTTTTGGGAAGCTGAGTTGGTGAATGGTTTGTTAGGTCGGCCAAGGAGGTTACTTGTGTTTGTGAATCCTTTTGGTGGGAAGAAGACGGCTAGGAAGATATTTTTGGAGGAAGTGAAGCCGTTGTTTGATGATGCTGATGTTCAACTTGACATTCTAGGTTTCTTGCTTTCTATTTTTCTTTTTCTTTTTTTTTTTGTTTCTGAGCTCTTTCTCCAGGGAAGTAAAAATCTGATTGGTGATATTTTTCAGAAACTAAGTATCAGTTGCATGCAAAGGAGATGGTTAAGTCCATGGATTTGTCAAAATACGACGGTATTGTTTGCGTTAGCGGAGACGGTGTCCTTGTAGAGGTAACGTTTGAAGCTTTTCTGTTGTTTTCACTATCTCCATTTTGATAAGTTATATCCTGGAAGTTGTGATGATGCGTGTCTCTTTTGCTATTATCTCACATGAGCAAAGAATTAGTGTCTTTAACGATCTTTATGGGGAAAGCGTATTACTTCTCTTGGAGGAAGCAATCTCTTGCTTTTGATTATGTGCTGATTCCTACAATTGGTTACTAATTTAGTAGGTTGTAAATGGACTGCTCGAAAGAGCAGATTGGAGAACTGCCTTGAAGCTACCTATTGGCATGGTCCCTGCAGGTTCGTTCTGCTTTTATCATCCTTGTCTCTTGTGTGTTCCATGTGAAGTTTAGATGTAACAGTTATACTTGTGCATGAGAAGCTTTTAGCAAAATAATATACTTTGTGGTTACTTTATGTGTACTATAATTCTTGATGGCAGGAAGTGGAAATGGCATGATAAAATCATTGCTGGACCCGGTTGGGCTGTCTTGTAGTGCAACAAGTGCCACTGTTACCATTATACGAGGTCTTTCTTTGTGCCATTAAAACCTTTTCTTTTTCCGTGTGAATCAGCTTATTGTTAAAATATATTTTGTATTGGTAGGTCATAGACGTTCTTTAGATGTGGCAACTATCTCACAAGGGACTACCAAATTCTTCAGCGTCTTGATGCTTGCTTGGGGTATGAAAGTGACGTCAGAAATGTATCTGCATAGGAAACTAGTGCCTGAACTTGGTGAATACTGTTGGATGTATTGAGACAATTTCATTTTTTCAGGATTAGTGGCTGATATAGACATCGAGTCAGAAAAGTTCAGATGGATGGGAAGTGCTCGGTTTGATGTCTATGTACGGTTTGCTGAAACTTTTTGACAATCTTTTGTACTGAAGTGTCTTAAAGTGTGCGTCTAGTGTATTCAGATCTACCCATTAAGTTTCTTATTCAACTAATGGGACATTGTGTTGTCTCTTCTACGGCTTGTACTTGCAGGGTCTTCAGAGGATAATATGCTTGAGACAGTACAATGGACGAATTCTATTTGTGCCGGCTCCTGGGTTTGAAAGCTATGGGAAACCAGCCAGTTACCATGTAGACACGGAGTCATCTGTTAGTGATAAGACACAAGGATACCAAGGACCTGATACTAATCTTGAAGACATGGAATGGAGAGAAATCAAAGGCCCATTTGTTTCAGTATGGCTTCATAATGTTCCCTGGGGTGCTGAGAACACTTTGGCTGCTCCCAACGCAAAGGTCAGTTACAAACACTTTCTTTTCCATGGTGCACAAGCAAGAAGCCTTCATAAGACGCTAACACTTTGTATGTATATGGTCTAATGAACAGTTTTCTGATGGCTTCCTGGATTTGATTGTGATGAAAGACTGCCCCAAGCTTGCATTGTTATCACTTATGACAAAGTTGAGTGATGGGACACATGTTCACTCACCATATGCATCGTACCTAAAGGTGTGTCATCCGAACCCAAGAAGTTCATATAGTTTTAACCTTTCATTTGATGTTTTTAACGAAAAAAAATGTTGATGCGGTGATTTTAACTGTGGAAAAGGTGAAGGCATTCGTACTGGAGCCGGGTGCACGGATAGACGAAGAAGACAAGGAAGGAATCATAGATTCAGACGGAGAGGTGTTGGCAAGGGGAAGAAAATCATATAAATGTGAGGAAAAGGCATTGATGTCTTATGACAAGCTTCAAATAACAGTTGATCAAGGTTTAGCAACTCTCTTTTCTCCTGAATAGTTTCTGATTGACAAAATGTCTTATTACATGAGATGAGATGAAGACACATGTTGTTCCGCTGTGATGATAATTTGATTGTTGGGAGTCGGGACATGTACAGTAGAGTACATCAAGTAAGAAGCAAAAAAGATGATGTTTTCTTAATGAGCTTTGTACCATTGAGGTGTAAGATTGTGTGTTTTGGACAATATGTTGAAAGGTATCAGGCAAATATCAACTCATGACTTTGTAGACTAACAATACTATTAAAACATGATCATTTTTTTAAATGAATGATTTATGTTTTCCTAAATTATTTTTAATTTTATAAATAAATTTAATTTATCATTAATAATATTTTAATCCTTTTTATTTGGATTTGAAAATTATATACTAATGAATTTCATTAATGTATTGATTCTCTTGTAAATTTTATAAAAAAAATTCTTGCAAAAATATATTTTCTTTGCAGGTCAGGCAGGTTAAATTTTTGAGTAAAAAAAATGACTAAACCCGCTACAGAGTGGGTCGGACTGAGCGATTGAAATTTTGTAACTAAATGATTTTACGAATTAATCACAAAACTAAAAAAAATGGACCATTTAATTGTTAAATATACAATCTTTCTCAAGTACACATTTCAGGTACAACCATTGTTAACTTATTATAAAAAAATTGTCAGAGACATGATAAAATAAAAATTTCTTGATACTCGCATAATAGCTCGATCTTGATTTTGTGAAATTTTATATCATTAAAACAAAAGATTTATCGATCCATCTGTAGATAAAACAACAAAAATAGTATTCGCGTTGAAAAAGTTCATTTTCTTGAACTTATATTTTTCATGATAACTTATATTTTTCATATATAAATATATTTTGATGAAACAATACTCAAATTTATCTCATACGTCGAAATCCAATATTTTTTTTGACAACAATGAGGATTTTTTCATCAAAATTTATTATATGTCAAAATCCAATAAATTAGGAATTTTCATGCGGCATTTGCATATATAATCTTTTAAATATAACTTCATTTTATTTTAAAATGTATAGTTCTCAAATTTACTATTATTTTTATATTTTAATTTAACCAGTTTGGAAATAAAACTATAAATTATATGTTACCTTATTTCTTTCTATTTGGGTTAACTATTTAATTTGATTTTATTTAAATTTGAATAGAATTACGATATATATATATATATGAATAAACATTTATATTCTATTCTGTTTAATGACTATTTATTTTACATATGTCTATTCTACCTTAGTTTTAGATAGTCTGTATTTAAATATATAACTTTAATATATTTAAGATTTAAGGTTTTTTGTTAGTTAAAATATATTAAAACGGCAAAAATCAAATTTGAATAATCTACTAACCGATATATTTAACTAAACTTTCAACTATTTAAGTACCAAAAAATTATTTGATTAGTATTTTTTCAGTTTTGTATATGTTAATGCACACTTACAAATATAAAAATCTGATACGTTTGATAGTATTGCATTTTATGATATATATATATATATACATTGATGTAGAATTGTTTTATAATTATATTTAATTTATTTTCATTAATATATATATATATATATAATTTACTTTAGTGGTGATATATGAAAATATTTATTTTATTTTCATTAATATGATATATATATATATAATTTACTTTAGTGGTGTATATGAACTATTAGTTGTTTTTATATTTCAAAACTTGCCAAAATTTTATATTTGTAAAAGAAAATTATTTTAGTGGTGATATATAATTTATTAGTCACTACCATATTTAAAAAATTTGTAACAAATATGAACAGTTATAGATGTTGAATTAGATGATGTGATGTCCTATTTTTAAAAGGCATGTTATCTTCTTTTTTTTTTGAAAATAAATATAATAATGATACAGAAGCCACTTCCCAAAAAAATTTATATGAAGATTATATTTTAAATTTGTTTTATTTCCTAGTAAGTCATAGCATATTCATTGCATATCAACATTATGAATGTTTGAAAAAAATTGTCTTCTGTAACTTAGCTTAGTTATTGTAAACTTGATGTTTTCTTCCGAGCATGCAAATGTGAGTATACTCACTTTTATATATCTATTAATATATTCATTAGAAACTCTAATATTATGATAAGTTATTATTTATACTTTCAAAAATTTAAATCTAATATAAAATTATTTATATATGATAAAAAATCATAAAATTATATATACTGGTTATACTGATTGCGATAATGATTAATATTATACATATGTGTATTTTTTTACTAAGGGTATTAACTATTTTAACAGTTTCCAACATTTAACATAAGGATTCAGAAATAAAAAATCGATTCACAAATAGTAATGTAGATTAAGAGTATTAACGATTTTAACCATTCTAACGTTTTAAATGTAAGAGAAAAGAGATAAAAAAAATCAATACACAAATGATAATATATATATATTGTTTGGTAGTTCCTTATGAGATCGTTGCGAATGAAATTTTCTTAAACATTGTTTTTCGTTTTCCCCGATGGTTTTTTTCCTGAGAGAGTTATAGTATTCACTTAGTAAAGACACTATAAGAAAAATAAGAAGTTATTAGAAAATTTTACTAGGAAAATAATTCTTCATAAATTTACTACGAACTTGCTACGGTTTTACGAGGAAAAGTTGTTTCCTCGTAAGGTCCTCGTACAGCTACGAGAAACAGTTTTTCTCGTAACACCGTAGTAAGCTTACGAGGAAACTACGTGGCAAAAGTCCATATCTTCGTAAGCTCATAGTAACAAACTTTCCTCGTAAAGTCCTAATAAAACCTTACTACGAAATTAGGAGGAATGAATTTGTTACTACGAAATTAGAAGGAACTGGATAGAAAATACCAAATTTAAATCAAAAATGTGTTTTGTACCTACATTTCCTATCAATTTTCTAGTAAATGCTTAGATTCGAAAATTTCTATAAATACCACAATTTGTGATTCATTTGAAACACACCAAAAAAATCAGCTATAAGCTTGATCAAACACAAAAAAATGGATGTGGATGGGAGGGTGACGAAAGAATTTCTCGAAGGGTTGGAGACGTTTATGCATCAAGCAGATTCTACACCACTCACGTAGGAAAGTGGTAAGATGTTCTGTCCTTGTCGGAAATGCTGCAATACAAAATTAGGCCCTCGTGAAAATGTTTGGAAGCATTTAATAAATAGAAGTTTCATGCCATATTATTATATTTGGTATCAACATGGAGAAGATGATGCTAGTTGTAGGAATGAATGTAGCAGTAGTAATAGCAATTTTCAGGTTGAACCGGTTGATCATTTGCGTAATGAAAATAGCTATCACCATCAAGAGGAACAAATGGTAGATTGTGATAGGGTTCCTGATATGGTAGGTGATGCATTTGTAACTCATGATGATGATGAAGTTGAAGAACCTAACTTAGATGCAAAAAAGTTTTATGAAATGTTAGAAGCTGCTAATGAGCCAATTTACAGTGGTTGTAGAGAATGTCTATCTAAATTGTCGTTGGTTGCTAGAATGATGAGTATTAAAACTGATCACAATCTACCTGAAAATTGTATGGATGCATGTGCATACTTGTTTAAAGAGTATTTGCCAGAAGACAATGTGTCTGCTGAATCTTATTATCAGATTCAGAAATTGGTATATAGTCTTGGGTTGCCCTCGGAGATGATAGACGTTTGCATCGACAAATGCATGATTTACTGGGGAGATGATGAGAAGTTAGAAGAATGTCGATTTTGTAAGAAGTCACGATTCAAACCGCAAGGAAGAGGGCGTAATAGGGTACCGTACCAAAGGATGTGGTACCTACCAATCACAGACAGATTGAAAAGATTGTACCAATCTGAGGAGACTGCTGGAGGGAAGAGATGGCACTCCGAGCATAGTCAGACGGATGGAGAGATGACTCATCCATCAGATGCAAGAGTCTGGAAACATTTTAACAATGTACATCCACATTTCGCTAGCAATAGCCGAAATGTGTATCTTGGATTATGCACTGATGGATTTAGTCCATTTGGAATGTCTGGGAGACAATATTCATTGTGGCAGGTCTTTCTTACACCGTATAACCTGCCACCGGAGATGTGCATGCGACGAGAGTTTCTATTCATGACCATATTAATACCTGGTCCAAAACATCCAAAAATATCTCTCGACGTTTTTCTACAACCATTGATAAAAGAGTTGAAAGATTTGTGGTCAACAGGGATGAGGACATATGATTGTTCAACGAAAAAAAAACTTTACAATGCGAGGGATGCTTTTGTGGACCATAAGTGACTTTCCTGCATATGGGATGTTGTCTGGGTGGACTACACATGGGAGATTAGCTTGTCCATATTGTAATGGAATGACAGATGCGTTTCAGTTGAAGCATGGTAGGAAGACTAGTTGGTTCGATTGTCACCGTCGATTTCTTCCCATTTACCACCCATACCGAAGAAACAAGAAATTGTTCGGCACAAAAGGGTTGTCAGAGACACTCCTCCTCCATATTTAACTGGAGAACAAATCGAAGCGCAAATCGATTACTACTGTGCTCTAGAAACATCTCCTCGTGGTGGGAATTGGCATGTTCCCAGTAATATGTCTGATGCTTATGGTGTTCAGCACAATTGGCACAAAAAGATTATATTTTGGGAATTGCCATATTGGAAAGATCTTCTTTTGCGCCACAACCTCGATGTGATGCATATAGAGAAGAACTTTTTTGAGAACATTGTGAACACTATATTGAATATCACAGGGAAGACGAAAGACAACGTAAAATCAAGGTTGGACTTACCCGATATCTGCGCAAAGAGTGAGCAACATATAAAAAGCAATGGGCAAGTTCTAGTTCCAATATTTAGACTGTCATTAGAAAAAAAGTCTGCGTTGTTCAACTGGGTGGCTTCAGAAGTGAAGTTCCCTGATGGGTATGTTTCAAATCTCTCAAGATGTGTTGAGAAAGGGCAAAAGTTCTCCGGGATGAAGAGCCATGATTGTCATGTCTTTATGCAGCGACTACTTCCCTTTGCGTTTGCGGAGCTACTACTGGCAAAAGTACATGAAGCACTTTCACGTAATTAATTAATATAATACGATGATATGATTAATTTATTTCTATATATATATATACTAATGTGGATAATTTTTCTTTTTGTAATATATAAGGAATTGGAGCATTTTTTAGGGATCTGAACACCCGCACTCTTAAAGTGGAAGTTGTCCAACAACTTCATGAAAAGATCCCCGTCTTAATCTGCAACTTGGAGAAAATATTTCCGCCTACTTTTTTCGACGTCATGGAACACCTAGTTGTCCACCTCCCATATGAGGCATTACTTCGTGGACCTGGTTGGGGTCAAAATCGGTACGACGGAATCAATAGCCAAAACTCCCCACAAAAATACAAAAGGAATAGTTTTATAAAACCTAAGGAGTTGTTTTATAAAACTCGAAGCCGTTTTATAAAACTCAAAGATCGTTTTATAAAACCCGAGAAGCCGTTTTATAAAACCCAAAGATCGTTTTATACACCTCGAGAAGCCGTTTTATAAAACTCAAAGATTGTTTTATAAAACTCGAGAAGCCGATTTATAAAACTCGAAGATCGTTTTATAAAACTCGAGAAGCCGTTTTATAAAACTCGAAGATCGTATTATAAAACTCGAAGATCGTTTTATAAAACTCGAGAAGCCGTTTTATAAAACCCAAAGATCGTTTTATAAAACTCGAGAAGCCGTTTTATAAAACTCGAAGATCGTTTTATAAAACTTGAAGATCATTTTATAAAACTCGAGAAGCCGTTTTATTAAACTCGAAGATCGTTTTATAAAACTCGAGAAATCATTTTACAAAACCGCGAAAAACCGAAAAAGCCACAAAACGCGAACTAGTCACGACTAGTTCGCCTGCTGGCGAACTAAGCCAGGCTGGCTTAGTTCGCCAGCAGGCGAACTAGAGCCTCCCCGACTAGTTCGCCAGCAGGTGAACTAGACAATCTCGGACTAGTTCGCCTGATGGCGAACTAAGCCAGCTTGGCTTAGTTCGCCAGCAGGCGAACTAGAGATCTCCCGCAGTCCCAATTCGAACGTTACGTCCTTCGACACGGTCATATTCTGAACCACGGCCGAAATGTCTCTCGTTTCATCTCGATCTGACTTATCGTTCGAATTCTACTATAAAAACCGTAAAACTCCGCTTTCTCGAAAAGAACTCGAAGAAATCGTATGAAACGGTAACGGTCAAGCAAGACACCGAACATCGCCTAAACTATACGATTTATCCGAGATTTTTCGTTAAGATTATAAAAAACGCGTTTTAATAAAAAACGTCGAGAAGATCGTAAAAAAAGGCATCGGATCAGGAAACGGTCTCGTATAAAGTCGTAAAACGATTTTTATCGTAAAACGGCCCGAAAGGTCCTAAAACACGATAAAAACCCATCTCGCGACATTAAAAAGTCAGGATGATTTCGTTAGGCAATTTCACGAGCAACATCTGTAGTTTTATTTTATTTTTAATTGTACATTATGAATTTTAAAACTTAATTGTATATTATTTAGTTATTTATAAAATATTGTATTTTATTTTTTATTTATAATTTGGTTTTTTTTTTTTAAATATATTCTTTATATTTATAATTAATATTTTTTTAATAGGGAAAAAATAATTCGAAGCAAACTCCTCGTAAAGGTTTCGAAGTAAGTTCCTCATAAATAATTCTAGTAAGTTCCTCGTAATGAATTACTACGAGCTTACGAGGAAAAGCCAACTACGAGCTTGCGAGGAAAAGCTAACTACGAGCTTACGAGGAAACCCTACGAGGACCTTACGAGGAAAAGCTAACCACGCCTTTACGAGGAAAAGTTTCCTCATAAACTAGCTAGGACCTTACGAGGAAAATGCTCCACGATGAACGTGTTTCGATGAAACGTGTTTCCTCGTAATTTCCTAGTAAATGGTCATTTACTAGGAAATAACGAGGAAAACTCGTCCTAGTAATGGACGAGTTTTCTTGTAGTGAGAACACACTCTCAACAAAGAAGATATATATATATATATATATATATATATTGATAGAAAGTTATAGTATTTACATAATTAAAGTTATGTTGAGCCAAGTTAATACTGTTACATACTGTGTAGGACCATATAACCAATTTTGAGTCTACTGTTTAAAAGAAAAATATAAGTAAATTTTGCAGCAGACTGTAACTACCTTTTTTTTTTACCAAAGAAGACTGTAATTACTTATTTCCAAAATAAAATCCTAATTAACATCTATTAGGTGGTTGTCCGCGAATTCGTGAATATAAATATTATATGAAAATATATATTATGTATACAATCATAAACTTTGAATAATAATTGGAAACCTAAAAGTATAAACTTCATATAGTTTGACAATCAGTTGTAAAGTTTCCAATATAAAAATAATAGATGAATATTTAGTAATAATAAATGATTATAGAATTATATATGTGATAATTACATTAACTTCTCTAACACATATTATGCATTTTCTTCTGCTTCTTCTTATTTTATTGGTTATCGTTTCGCTCTTATTAGATTTTTGCTAATGTTTTCCTGATTTGTTTACATATTTTTTTCCCCAAATATTTATTTACCTCTAAATAGTAATACAAAACATGCAATCAATGAACCAAAAACTCATCTTAGAATTATTTTCAATCATAACATTACCTTATTCACTATATTATTTGACTTAAATGCAAATCATCTTTCTAAAATCTAAGTTCTCACATGCTGCGTTAAATATAATCCGTTCAATTTTTAAAGGCTAATTATTTATATAACATACATTATAAGGGATTAATAATTATTATAGACATGACTATATTTTAAATGAATATGAAATCACTATATATATTGCAACAAATTGTTTTATATTCATTTTATGTAATAAATAAATATAAAAACAATTAAGCAAACATTATTACACCTTATATAATTTTAAAAACTAGCTAACATTAATTTTAAAATACATTATATACTATAAAATATACTATGAAGATTTTAAACTCATGTAAATAATATATAAAGTCATTTTATGATCATTAATAATTATTATAATGTCTTTGTATCAACATTATATGTTTTATCTATGGTATTATGTCTTATATAAGAAAACAAAACTATTTTTACCACTGTTTATAGTAGAAAAATAAATCTATTAAATTATTTTTTCAACTACTTATTAAAAATATATTTATGTAATTTATAAATAGATTACTATTTAATCCGTATAACTGAAGAAGTATAATATATAATTTTCATAATTGTTACAATTAGCTATTATAAATGATTATTCATAAGATTATATGGATTGTTTGGCAACTAACATTAACTTGTTCTAAATTGAGGGATGTGAAAAAAAAGTTGAGGGATGTGTTTAAATGTTCGTTAGACATGAATAATTTGTAAAGTGTGATGAAAATTTGTCTTAAGAACTCATTTTTATATAACTATTTTCTTAAAAACTATATTAAAAATTCGTGTTTTTATGATATATAAATATAAATTATTTTTATTTCATTTGGATACAGAAAAACGTCATTTTCTTTATAATCAACTATTTTAGTTTTTTAAATCTTTTTGTTAAATATATCCTAATTTTAATTCTTTTAATAATATAAATTTTACTCTTATTTTAAAAAAATTAAGGTAAGTATATAATAACATAAAAATCAGTAAAAACTTATGTTATTACAGCTTTAAGTTAGTTATAATTTAAAAGATTATTAATATCAAATTAGTATATTGTAAAATATAAAAGTATTAATTAAAAATAGTGAAATATGATATTGAATTTTTTGAAACAAACTATTATAAATATTAAAAAAGAATTGGTTGTTGAATCAATTAGGTGAAATATAAAAAAGTAAATAAAATATTATAAAAGGAAAAAGAAAGTGTGGAAAATGAAGTTGAAACAGTTATACATAGTCTTACATTCTCGAAAACGTCTTTCTAGTTTTGCTTATTATTTACTAAGTTTGGATCTTCAACGACACGTCTTTTCCATACAAGACAAGGTAGGTGCGGAAGGTATTTTACATCTCTTTAACTGTTTAAGAAAGAGTAATTTTAATAATATTTAAAAAAGTAAGGTAAGTAATATACATGAAATACAAATTATCAAAATTTATGTTATTTTAGATGTAAGTTAATTAAAATAAAAAATATAATTAATAAGTAATTATCATATTTTAAATTATAAAAGTATGAATTAAGAATGGTAGGATATGAAGTTAAATTTTAAAATAAATTACTGTAAATTATAAAAATAAATTGATTGTTGAACATATTAAATTAAAAAATTAGAATATGATGTGATATATATATATATTAAAAAAAAGAAGATGTCGAAACATTTTATATGGTCTTAACTTTTCATATTTCGAATTTTGGACATTATGTATTAAGTTTCGGTCTTCTTCACCGCATATTTTTCATACCAAGAGAAAGTAGGTACATAAAGTAAATCACTTTCTCTCCTTCAAATGATATGAATATCATCCATTAGTTAAATGGATCCCAATTTTAATAGTTTAGAAATATTAATTTTATATTATTTTAAAAGTCAAGGTAAGTATATAAATGAAATAAAAATTTATCAAAAGTTGTGTTATTTTAGTTTTAAGTTAATTAAAATAAAAATATTATTAGTATGTAGTTATTATATTGTAAAATATCAAACTATGAATTAAAAAGGGTGCGGTGGAACGTTAAATTTGAAAATAAATTATTGTAAATTATAAAAATGAAGTGACTGTAGAATATATTAAATGAAAGAAAGAAAAGATGATGTGACATATATTTTTTTTTTGTCATCGAGATACAGACTTATATAGACTATGTGAACCAAACCGGTAGCTCTTTATCCATGTGAGCAACAAAAGACGGTTGTATTCGGGCATTTCGTGCAAGACAGATATCGAGCTGTGAGTTCAGTGTTCTTTGTACATAGATAATTGTCGAGCTGTTGAAACTTCCTTGAAGCGTCTTGATATCGTGTAGATAACTTGCAAAAGCTGGCCATTCTTCTGGTTCCGAAACCATCTTCACCAATTAAGAACAACACGTTGCAAATGTTACATGATATTGACGTAAATTTCTTATACTCTCCATCACCCAAATGAGTGCCTCCTGAATGGAGAGGTGATATGCTAGCTCTAACATTTCTTGCCCCCATTACACCGACGAAACCCACAAGCGTACTATACCAACCTTGCCTATCAAACTGATCATTTGATTTCCATGAACCATCCACAAAACACCATCTTCCTGTAATGACTGGTAAAGTGGAGTCTGTCGATCGTTGAAATATGCTCTGATCCGCTTTTACTTGTGCCTCCTTCCTTTTTCAAATAATATTAACATTAATATTTCTAAACAATTAAAATGAGGATGTGACATATAAAGAGAGAAAATGAGGATGTTGAAACATTGTATATGATCTTCACTTCTCAAAAACTTTAACTTCTCAAAAATATCTTTTTAATTTTGGACATTATGTATTAAGTTTGGGTCTTCGTCAACGCGTCTTTTTCATACCAAAAGAAGATAGGTAAAGAAAGTTAATCACATCTATGTTCTTAAAATAATATCAATATCCTCCATTAGTTAAATGGATCTCTATTTTAATTTTTTAGAAATAATAATTTTAATATTATTTTAAAGATTAAGGTAAGTATATAAATGAAAATAAAATTTATCAAAAGTTATATTATTTTAGTTTTAAGTTAATTAAAATAAAAACATTATTAATATGTAGTTATTATATTGTAAAATATAAAAGTATGAATTAAAAATGGTGAGGTGAAACGTTAAATTTTAAAATAAATTATTGTAAATTATAAAATGAAGTTATTGTTGAATATATTAAATGAAAGAAAAAAAGATGATGTGACATATAAAAAAAGGAGGATGTTGAAACATGGTATATGATCTTCACTTCTTAAAACCTTTAACTTCTCAAAACATTTTTCTAATTTTGGACATTATGTATTAAGTTTGGGATTCGTCAACGCGTCTTTTTCATACCAAAAGAAGGTATGTGCAGAAAATAAACACATCTCTCTGCTTCAAATAATATCAATATCCTCCATTAGTTAAAAGGATCCCAATTTTAATTGTTTAGAAATATTAATTTTAATATTATTTGAAAAAGTAAGGTAAGTTTATAAATGAAATAAAAATTATCAAAAGCTATGTCATTTTAGTTTTAAGTTAATTCAAATAAAAAATATTATTAATATGTAATTGTTATATTGTAAAATATAATAGTATGAATTAAAAATGATGGGATAGGATGTTAAAGTTTTAAATAAACTATTGTAAATTATAAACATGAAATGATTGTTGAATATATTAAATGAAAGAATGAGACGAGAATATGAAACTTAAAAAGAAAAAAAAAGATGATGTTGAAACATTGCATTTGGTCTTAGCTTCTTGAAAACGTCTTTCTTATGTATTAAGTTTGGGTCTTCGACAACGTGTTTTTTCCATACCAAGACAAGGTAGGTGTGGAAGATAAATCACATCTCAGAGATCTCTCTCTGCTTCTAATGATATAGATATAACTTGCTTTGGTTGCTTTTATGATATAGGTTTACTTTGTCTTAATTATCAGAGAAGAAAGGTTTTAAAACTTTATGCTTGAATCGATGGATCTGATCAGCAGTCTACTATAAGAGATTCTTTGTCATGTCATGCATGCATTGGTCAGGAGTAGTTCCCTCTCGCATTTTGAGTAATACTGTCCCCAAATTCTATCAATCATGTGAGTTTTTGTTGTCTGCATAGCATTCATATTGGGTGCAACATATCCCATACCTTTCAGATCCAACAAGAGTGCTATGCAAGTGAAGAAGGAAACGTTTCCAAAGAAACCGAAGGTGAAAATATCGCCAAATAAAGTGAAATTGAATCTGAAAGGTATGGGTTATGTTGCACCCAATAGGAGTGCTATGCAAGCAAAAAACTCACCTGATTTATAGAATTTTGGGACAAATTATTCAAAATCTGAGGTCACTGGGGCAGAAAATGTCAAGAAAAAGTTGAAGAGGAGGGGCCAAATGAAGAAGAAGATGTATATAGAGGAGGAAATAAGATGGGAAGGTGAGATTCTAGGAAAAACTTCTGCTGGTGAGCCTCTATATCGACAAGCCTTCGTTGGAGGAGAGCACAACTTGCCTTATAGTTTTTCTAAAGTCACAGTCGTTATTATTTTGTTTCCTTTCAAACTAATCCTATCGCAAAACCTTTCTTTTGTTTCATCTTTTATTTCTTGCTGAATATTTCCTTCGTTTTATTCGAATGTTTTTAATGATTTACTATTGCTTAAGCTTAATACAGGTTTTCATGAACATCACATTAAAGCTTCATAGTGACCGAGCTTGGCTTGAGCTCGGTCGCTACGTAGCGACCGAGTTTGAACTTACTTGTTGGATGCGCCCGACATGGGCTGTTATCTCTCGGATAATCGGGGTTCGGTCCTTAGTGGTTTGATCTACGTTTTTCATGAATTTTAACGAAGATTTTTTCCGCAAGGATTTTTTTTAGAGAATTACTTTTCCGAGAAATGTCTTTATCTTTTCTGAGGGTTTTTGAGCGTTGACTTTGTCGTGACTATTTTTGACCCCAAAAATTGGCAGACTTAAGAAGGTTCTAAAGTTCATGTGAACTTTAGATTGTTAAACTTCTAGATTTTCATTCGAGATTTCTTTATTCATGTGAACCTTCTTTTCTTAAAGAGATGTTAGGGTTCAAAAGACTGATATAAATTTAGTGAGGACCTTTTGCACAACAAATCAAACATTTGAATTGAACATGGCTATAAGCAGAACAAGGTATTTGACAAATAGTATCCGCGAAGTAAAATACAAACTATAAGACCATGTATGATGATTTCAACATCCTCTCTATTTTCAACACCCTAATTTTTCCCTTTTAACATTTATCATCATCTTATCGTTCTTCCACTTCATTTATTTAACACTCAATTCATTTTAAACTTCTACAATTGTTTTGTTTAAAAAAAATTCAACACCCTACCCCACAATTTTTAATCCTTATTTTTGTTTTTTTTAAACATAACAACTATATATTCGAAGAGTTTTGAGTTTTAAAAATATTATTAGTGGGGTCATTTAACAAAAAAGGGTTTAAAACACTAAAATAGTTGATATGAGAAAAAATGACGTTTTTCTGAATTTAAATGAAATGAGAGTGGTCTCTATTTATAGATAAAAAATATTTCAATTTTGATATAGTTTTTAATAATTTTTTAATAGTTCTATAATATAAAAATGTGTTTGAATTATTGGGTGAGGATAAAAATCAAAAACAATCTTTCAGTCATTATGTCCAATCACAATGCGACACATGGCAGCGTCAGCTCACAAATATTTTTTTCAACTGTTAAAACTTTACGACGGATGTTGAAGTAACTCAATTTATCAACATACTCACTGCACGTATTTCAACCGTTGAAAACTAATTTCAACATCTCCATTGTACATGCTCTAAGAACATCGTCAAAACCAAAAGGAAGAAAAAAGAAGCAATTCATATAAGAGCGACCGCAGTTTCTTTTCCCTTTTAGGTGTATTTTTCTGAATGCGAACCAAGCTTGGAACATAAATGATGACACATGGCCAGTCGAGATGAGTTACCTTGACAGTATCTTTATAAACTTGTTTAGACATATCCTCTCCAACAATGTAGATTCTGGCCTTATGTTCATCTTCCACTAATCCTAAATCACAAGATAGTAGGCCATTTTATTCTCCTCGTCAAACAAGAAGCTTTCCACATACAGTTTAGATTTACCAAAATTCACTTTCGAGATAAATTTATTAAAATCCACTTTCAAGACGAAGTTACTCCTCCACGACATATCTTTGGCCTCCTCAACCTTATTGCTCACTCATATCCTCATCACATTTGATCTGTAAAATCTATGGAGGAAACAGAATACTAATTCAGTCGACATAGAAAAAATAGTAAGTTTGTTTCGAGAACTGAATAGAAAATGGAAGTATAAGGCAATGATGCAAATAATATATTATACATTAACCCCGTGCTTGTGGGGGGGTAAAGCCACTAAGTAATGCATAGCTTAGCGAGAGAGATCAGGTACGTTTGATGTCGTGACTCGTGAGAAAAATAAACAGAAATGGTGTTTTCTGAACTTGAATTCCCCTATTTAAATATACTTAAAATTCAGTTGTGAAATTTTAAATATACTCTCGTACTTGATAAAATTGGAGTTCGGCAATAACAGAGAACTTTAGATTGTTGAAAAGAATAAAAAAGTTTATAGAGTCTTTTAATTTTCTAGATTTTCTTTCGAAATTTATTTATTCATGTGAACCTCTTTTTTTAAAGAGGTGATCTTAATTTAGGAAGGATCTTTTACGAAGGTGCACAACAAAGCAAACATTTGAAATGAACATTGCTATAAAGAAGCAAGCATAAGAACATCACAAAAACCAAAAGGAAGAAAGAAAAAAAGCAATTCATGTAAGAGCGAACCTCCGTTTCTTTTCCCCTTTAGGTGTACTTTCCTGAATGCGAACCAAGCTTGGAACATAAGTGATGACACGTGGCCAGTCGAGATGAGTTACCTTGACAGTACTTTTATAAACTTGTTTAAACATATCCTCTCCAACAATGTAGATTCTGGCCTTTTTTTCATCTTCCACTAATCCTAAATCACAAGATATTGCCACTTTATTCTCCTCGTCAAACAAGAAGCTTTCCACATACATTATATCAAAATCCACTTTCCAGATAAATTTATTAAAATCCACTTTCAAGACAACGTCACTCCTCCACGACAGATCTTTGGCCTCCTCAACCTTATTGCTCACCCATATCCTCATCACATATGATCTGTAATCAAAGTGTGATACCGAGAGCTTTTCATCATCCCCAACGACTGAAAGAACCGCATCATCAACAAGATAGCAACTCGGGATTGGAAGAGGGAGATTCACAAATCTCTCTGTCGTGAAATCAAACTTCTTCATGACACTACTATCATGATTTCCAGGAAGAAAGTAAGCGTCTCCTTTCAAAGACATGCCATGCCTAAGGAAATACTCGATACTAGTGAAAGAATCAAGAAACCTCCATGAATCAGAGCTAAGTTCATAGATTTCAAACTCAGAAACCCTAACTTTTTGGTCGTTTTCATGAAACCAACCCCTCAAAATTTTGTAGCTATGGCCAGAAGAAGAAGAAGAACAAGATCTGCTGTATCCTAAAGCATATGCATCCATAACCATGTAACAAGTTCTGGGTTTGATCATCTTCGTTTGACCAGTACATGGGTTCCAAACTACAAGTCCATTAGTACTCCCCTTCGTTGAGCATAACATTAAACCGTCACATTGAGATATATTAGGAACGTTCACATCTTTTGAACCCTCCTTTAGATTTCGAAGTTTACCAGTAAGCTCGATGGGTGTATCTAAATCTCTGCGATGGAGATCTCCGGCTATTGAATAAACCTCCTGATTGGACAGTAACATAAACTCTCTTGCAGCTTTACCCATCTTCTTGTTCTTCTCCACGAACCTCGGATCTCTGAATAGAGCGTACCATCGCTTACAAGTAGTTTTGAGTTTCCATAGAGACTTGGCCGGGACCCTAGAAAGTATCTCCGATTCCAAATCGTATGGAAGATCGTACATCATCATCATTGTCTTTCTTCTCGTCTTGACTTTTCAAGAAGTAAACTTATATATATATTGATCAGGTGATATATGATAATCTTTCGATGACAAAAAAAAAGTAGAAGAAAAAAATCAGGAAACCCTAGAAGAAAAGAGAATTGATCACAAAAGTAGATTTATATTGGGCCAAGTCTATGTAGGCCCATTTAACAACACTGATATAATCATGTTTATGTTTACGTAATCATCATTTGTTGTTGAGTTCCAAGACAAAAAATCAGGAAACCCTAGAAGAAAAGAGGCAAAAGATCTCCTCCATATGTCATCCGGCAAAGATTCTTCCGACCGTACCCTAGCGTACATGCCCCGTAAGGACACGGAAGTGAGGCTTCCACGGACGACGCGTGTCAAGAACAAGACTCCCGCGGCCGTGCAAATCACGGCGGAGCAGATTCTACGAGAAGCTCGAGAGAGGCAAGAGGCTGAGATCCGTCCACCGAAGCAGAAGATCACCGACTCTACTGAGCTCTCCGACTACACGCTACGACGTCGTAAGGAGTTTGAAGACCAGATAAGGCGCGCGAGATGGAACGTCCAAGTTTATGTCAAATACGCGGAGTGGGAAGAGTCTCAAAAGGATTACGCGCGTGCTCGGAGCGTGTGGGAACGCGCCATAGAAGGAGACTACAAGAACCATACGCTCTGGATCAAGTACGCAGAGTTTGAGATGAAGAACAAGTTTGTCAACAGTGCTAGAAACGTTTGGGATCGTGCTGTCACGTATCTCCCTCGTGTGGACCAGCTTTGGTACAAGTATGCTCACATGGAGAAGATGCTCGGGAACTTCGCTGGGGCTAGACATGTATTCGAGAGGTGGATGAACTGGTCACCTGATCAAGAAGGTTGGCTTTGTTATATCAACTTCGAACTCAAGTTTAATGAATTCGAACGTGCAAGATCCATCTACGAGAGATTTATTCTTTGCCACCCAACCGTTTCTGCTTATATTCTATATGCAAAGTTTGAGATGAAGTGTGGTCAGGTTGAGCTTGCTAGGAAGGTTTACGAACGTGCCTCAGAGGTTCTTGGAGATGAAGACGAAGAAGCTGAGAGTTTCTATGTGGCGTTTGCTGAATTTGAAGAAAGGTGCAAGGAAGTAGAGAGGGCTAGGGGTATCTACAAGTATGCTCTTGTTCATATCCCTAAGGAAAGAGCTGAGGCTTTGTACCAAAAGTTTGTGGCCTTTGAGAAACAGTACGGTGGCAAGGAAGGTATTGAAGATGCCCTTATTGGGAAGAAGAGGTTTGAGTATGAAGAGGAAGTGAGGAAGAACCCTTTGAACTACGATTCCTGGTTCGATTACCTTAGGCTAGAAGAAGAAGAAGAGACTTGTATTGGGAACAAAGATAGGATTAGGGAAATCTATGAGAGGGCAGTTGCTAATGTTCCACCTGCCGAGGAGAAACGATATTGGCAAAGATACATCTACCTCTGGTGAGTCAAGATTATTGCATCTTTAATTCTTTTTTTTTTTGCATCTTTTGACGCTGGACCATGTGTGACTCACTCATTGTTGTGTATGTAGGATTAATTATGCATTGTATGAGGAGATTGAAACTAAAGATGTGGAGCGTACACGCGATGTTTACAGGTATTAATATTTTCTCATGTTATTACATTTCTTTTACGTTTCACTTCATTTTCATTTTTATTAAATTGTCTCTTGTACCAAACATTTACAGAGCATGCCTGAAGCTTATCCCACACACCAAATTCTCTTTTGCCAAAATATGGTTGCTCGCTGCACAATTTGAAATCAGGCAATTGAATCTCACCGGTGCGCGGCAGATATTGGGAAATGCGATTGGAAAAGCTCCAAAAGACAAGGTAATTAATTAAAGCATGCATGAACTCTGGAAATGGTTTTAACTCATCATGTCTTGTCTTACCTACTGCGGTGATTAATTTGTAAAACAGATATTCAAGAAATACATTGAGATGGAGCTCCAGTTGGCAAACATAGATAGATGTAGAAAACTATACGACCGGTACCTTGAGTGGTCTCCTGAGAATTGCTATGCTTGGAGAAGCTATGCTGAGTTTGAGATGTCTCTTTCTGAGAAAGACCGCGCTAGAGCTATTTTTGAACTTGCAATCTCTCAGCCTGTTCTAGACATGCCCGAGCTACTTTGGAAGGTAAGCTTCTTCTACTTCTTCTTTTTTTTTCCGAAGATTTATCAGACTTGTGAACCGACCAATATTAAATTATTTGATGTTGTTTTCTTGGCAGAGTTACATTGATTTTGAGATATCAGAAAAGGAGTTTGAGAGGACACGAGTTTTATATGAGCTACTTTTGGACCGTACAAAGCATTACAAGGTGTGGGTTAGCTTTGCAAAATTTGAAGCTTCTGCTGCTGAACACAAAGGTGAAGAAGACCAAGAAGAAGAAGCTGCTACTGAAACCAAAAAAGACTGCATCAGACGCGCCAGAGGTTTCAAACTACAATGTTATATTATGAGTTAATTTTGGTGATTCCTTGTGGCATGTTTTAACTGTTTTTCTTCCTTTCTTCTACTTTTAGCCATCTTCGTGAGAGCCAACGCCTACTACAAAGACTCCGCACACAAAGAAGAGCGTGCTACTCTTTTGGAGGATTGGGTTAACATGGAGACGGGCTTTGGTAGCCTCGGGGATGTTAGTGTCGTTCAGTCGCTTCTCCCAAAGAAGCTCAAGAAAAGAAAAGCCATCAGTACAGAAGACGGTTCTACAGAGTACGCATTGCATTAATATAACTCCTCAGTTTCTTTATCTTTGAAATGGTAATAATGCTTAAATGTGACAAAAACTTTGTTTGAATCTTTGGCAGGTACCAAGAATACATTGATTATTTGTTCCCAGATGAGTCACAGACGACCAATCTTAAGATTCTTGAAGCTGCTCACCGATGGAAGAAGCAGAAGGCTGGGGAATGCGTCTAACTGTCGTTATGTGATGGCTTAAAAATAACATAAAAGTACACTACTAGATGATGTTATTATTGTCTCTCGCTGTGCGTAGACAAAATTAAATACTACAAGAAAATGTATTAGAACATCTGTTTTGTCTGTGTGTTGATTTGCGATTGAATCTAAAAACATATATATCATTTGTTTAAATAACATAAAGTACTACTAGATAATGTTATTGTCTCTTGCTGTGCGTAGACTAAATCCCCTATATATTATTTGAGAATCATTTAAAAAGTTATAATCTTAAGTTTGTAAGAATTAAAAATAATTCCAATCTAACGTGGCACAGCTCTTTTGGCTTCTATTTCAAATCCCAAGGATTCTATAGCATGTGATATAATGTATAGTTTAAAAATTATATTCTCTAACAATATAATATTTTGTACGCTATAGTTGGTCGCATATATCAAATATTTATTGTTTCGCATGCTTTCCTTAAATAAAACCTACAGAATTACCTAATGTGATCACAATATATATATGACAATTAATGATTTTAAACAATAAAGATTTGATAACAATTTGTATATTTTCTTTTCATTTTTTTTATTTCCTTATTATTAAAATAAATTACACAATTACATTAATCATATAATTAAAATCTAGATTTTTTTGTGTATGTTATATTTCAAATTTTTCAAAATGAGTATAAATTACTAAAACTGTTAAAAGTCTCACATAAACTTTTAAGATCAAGGTTTTAATTTTTTTTTCTATACTAAAATATAATGATTATAAGACTATATAAAGAAATAATTTTAGTTTATATATATATATATTTAATATCATTTTAATTAAACTATACATCGTATGAAATTACATACTTATATTTTGATATTTGCCTTGAACATATATTGAAAAGTTAATATTTTAATTTTGAAATATGTCATTGTTTTTTAAAATGATTATAAATTATTGAAACTACTAAACATCTCACATTAAAAAAAATTCATTGGTGTAAAGTTTTGTTACACAAATATGCAAATAGTCATAAAATCATATGAGTAGAAACCTCATTTAATAAAATATCCATATTAAAAGTGTGTTATATTACTATGTTTATATCATTTAAATTTAATTATATTATCATATACAATATATAAGATTAATTATTTTGATATATTTACCCTAATTGTGAATAAACAAGAGTAATAGTTAAATTTATATGCATACGTCAATTTATTACATAATAGTAACTGATTTCTTAGTTATTTAATATATAGTTATTATTTTATTATTTATAATATGCAGAAAATATAAAATAAATAATAAATATAAAATACTTATTGTGCATAAAGTGCAGATCTTAACCTAAGTATGTATCTCTTTAATTATTTTATATCTTAAGTATTTCCTAAAACAAACGAAATGAGAATAAAATTCAAAATAAATATTTATATCGAGTAATAACCAAAATATAAAAAAAAACATAACAAGAGAAAAATGGAAGATAAATAGGACTGACACGTGAACGTGAACTTCTCATAACCATAATTAATTTTTAAATTGTTAAATCATGATATAAAACTGAGTTAATTTTTAATTTGTTAATTTTTAAATTTTTTAAATCATTATAGTTATCTTAAATCATGACCATAATTAATTTTAAATTGTTTATTTGTATTTGAAAAACTTAAATTATTGTTTTTAAAAATAATTTAAAATTTAACATATTTTTTTATAAATTCTTTTAAAAATAATAATTTGTAAAAAATATAATTTTCTAATATTATTAGACAGATAAATAAATTCTATTAAATTAGTTTTGAAAATTTTATATATTTTAAATGCAAATATTTTACTAATTGCTTCTTAAAAAACATTAGGGAACTTGCTAATACTCTACCAATCAAGCCCAGTGACACTCCATTTATTTTCCATCACTCGAACACTTAAAAGTGAAAAGATATATGAAATCAAATCCATTAAATTCTAAGATTTGATCTACATTTCTAACTAAAATTGTTTATGATCCTACGTATAGATAATTATATAAAAATTTCAAAATTCTTAAATTTCAAATACATAGAAAAACAATCATATGTAAATTTTTAATTTGTCAATTCTAAAATTTTATATTTTAATTACATATATTCACCCTGCGTAAGGCGCAGGTCTTATCCTAGTAAATAGATAAAATAGAAGTGTGTGCCATCTAATCTACTAATAATGCTCAAGTGTGATAAAGACTCTCAGCGAAGGAGAAGGTTTCACAAGCTTTATGTCACGTGAGTTGGAGGTAAGGTTAAAAGAGTAATTGACCAAGAGCTGAAATTATCTTCTCATCGTCATCTTCATTGAGGAGAGGTTACGTGACGGGAGTCCGTAACAGAAACAGAGAAGAGAGCTGAGAAAGCTTGAGACGAAGAGCGAGAGCTCGAGACAGAGAGTTAGGGCTGGTGAGAGAGAGCTAGAGAGATATCGAGATTCTCAGTATATCTAGCTAAACTTATCCGCTTGTATCTTCTTCTTCCTCTATTCCATTGTATCTCGTGGTGATTGTAACCGAGAGAGGAAGAACGAAAGTGTAACCTCCAGTGACTTTGTACTCTTCTCAGTTCATCTATTGGAAAGGTTGAGAGACCTAATTCTCTCTCCGGTGAAGTATAGCGGCTTCTCCACATTGGAGGAGTGCGGTGAACACCGGTTACCAAAATACTCTTGTGTCTTTTACTTTCTTGCTTGATTCGAGTTCACCTTGATTGATTGATGTGTTAGATTTGCGATTTGAACTACCTAAAAAGTTTGCAGGAAACCGATAGAATCCTCAACATCTTCCAATTCCAACCGATTCACAGATACGTATTATTGTTTAGGATGGTGTAGACCACATTAATTTAAGACTTACCATAATACATATACTCACCTTGTCATAAAGAAAAAGCTATTATCTTCAAATCGACTCAATATTGTCCAGTGGAAGATCATACATATTCTTTTGCATCTTAAACGTGAAGATAAGAAAATATTAAAATGGAAAATCGGGATCATCCCATTGAAGAACGGCAGATTCCATGTTCTGCTCTCTCTTCAGCTTATCTTTTAAGAACCAGTCGCATATTTTTCCAGCATTTAACTCTTCTATTGAACATTCTTCTTGCTCCGATATCACTCTTAGTAGATTCAGTGACGATATCTGTATATTTTCAGTTCCAAATTACAACCGAAATTAGTACGGATTTATATCTCAATAATCAAATGTACATGATTCTTTCTTCATTTAAAAAAAATGAAATTCTAGTTGTTTAATTTATGTATATACACTAGTGCTTGATACATTGTTAATTATAATGCGGTTGTTGATTATGTATGTGCAAACTATTTTTTCACAAAGATGAATGTATTCAGTTTTATATGCAAAGTTGATGTTTCATTTCCTAAATTATTCACTAGCACCAGTCAAATTTACAAGAATAAAAATCTTCGTTAATTAAAAAAAACTGAATTATAGTTTAAATTAAATTTAGCATTGCAGATAATGATATTCAAGAAACGAAAGGGTTATACACTTATAATTTAATTTACCGTTAGTCGACAGAGAAACTTCTCGTGTGCACCAAGGCCCGAGATTTCGACAAGACCAGCTTCTGCTAAGCTCAAGAAACTTCTTCTCTCGGGCTTACTTTGATTGTCGGATTGTTCTTCTCCGACACATGCTCTTACTAAACGCAATCCCATCTTTCTTCTGCTCCCTTGTGTTCTTGTCATGAATGTAATATTATTTGAGCTTGCTTGTCGAGTGTTCGCTAAAGTCTTGTCTATGTGAGGATTTAACATGGTGTTTGAGTGACGATAAAAAGTGGTAATGTTCATTGAGGCACTAAAATCTATTGCTTCTCCTACTCGATGAGTTAGAAGATGAAGATGGAGATGGAGATGAGGATAACACTATCCGTTATGTTCGCTGCTTGTGCTGTGGAATATTAGTGGTGAATAATGATTTGGTATTTTGGGCGTCTTGTGTATGGGGCTTTAGGATTTTGGGCCTTTTATTTTGTAAAATGCACTATTAGAGCATGCCCATTAGCATTTCACAGGAGAGGTTCACACAGTCCCCAAGAAAAAAAAAAGAATATAATAATTGCAAGTGGTGAACTCGGCTTGCAGAGGATCTCCGACGTGAATTCGTATCATAACTGTTTTGTGGGTCCCACGACATGTGACGGTTCGCGATTGGTTCAATTACTAATTTTTTTTTTAAATAAAGCAGAAAACAAAAAAATAAAATAATCAAAAATATTACTTATGAATCCCACCCTCTTCGGTTCGCTGATGTAGATGACCTTAGGGTCTTTTCATTCTTAGAACATGATTAAGGTAGGCACTCATAAGTAAATTCTTTTTTTCTTTTTTTGGGTCTGATTAAAAAAATCTTCTCTATTAAAAGAGAAGTACCAAATTTATCTACTATTTAGAAGTTATGTTGGACCATGTCATCTTATATATTAAAACAGAAGTCATGACTTGATTTCATGTGTGATTTTTTAAATTTTGGACCCTTTCTAGAAATCAGTTATATATCATTCATTTGTTATTAATAATATCACTTAATATCATTCCCTATATTTCCTAATACACACCAAAAATTCCGGTCGGTTTACAAACCAATATTCGATTCCTTAATTATTCTAACTTAATGATCAAACCAATATATCATCGTGTATAAAGGTGAGTTGTAAAGGTGAGTTGTTTGTGACTTCTGTTAATACATTTTAAACTCTGTTAATACACTGGACACGACCTGAAATGAAACAGAAAACTTCTGTGCATGTTTAACGTTGAAATCTCTGTTTCTTTCACTTACATGTGTTATATATATATTCTTGAGTGATGATCCACCTCTTACACATACCCTTGAAGCATTTCACCTATAAAGAAATGTTAAACTAGCCAGTTTTATTTTACAATTTCTTGGTTCAACATTATATACATAGAATACCACATATTCATCAAACTGATCTGGATTCAAATCCATAAATCAGTTGCAACAAGAATATCAAAACAATTGTACATAATATTCACTTAATTTAAATATAAATCTCATAATCATAATATTTTTTTCTATTTTTTCATTTTAAATATAAATATATATATTTTTTACAAAATATCTAACAAATCTATTTAAAAGATTTTAACAAGATTTTAATTTTCAAAAATTTGGAGTAAATATTTTAATAATTCGTAATTAACTTTAATATATAAGATTATACATTAATATATTTTATAAAATGTAGAACAAAGTGATATGTTGTGTTTTTGACATATTACACACATACTTTGCATATCACTTTTGTGCTTTCCTGGAGTATTCTTAGTGTGTTTTGAGTTATTTCAGGTGTAGAACGAGTTGAAATGCACCAGAAGGAGCATATGGAAGAAAGAATGCAAAAACCAGAGTTTTCCATCGCAGAGCACCCATCGCGGAGCAACCCCTTGCTTGCTCCCTCTATCGCGGAGCAAACCCCGCTTTGCTCCCGAATATTATGAAAACTTCTAATTAATTTCGGGATTTGCCCTAACCTTTCTATTTTCTTTCCCCAGCCGCCTGTGGCCTTCAGACATATTCTATTCTATTTTTTCCTAGACAGAGAACGCTTTTGGAGAGAGGAGAAACCTTAGAACTTTTGGATATTGTGATTTTGATACTTGTAAAGGGAGAAGATCATCTCTCTTGTTCTAGAGAAGAATCCTCTGAACCCTATTTATATTTATCTGCAATAATATTCATGTCTTC
>CAKOAT010797375.1:0-37849 GCA_932364175.1 Eruca vesicaria subsp. sativa | reverse complement strand
TAAAACCCAATTTAATTACTTGTTTCTCACGATTTGCTTCTTTATAAAACTTATCGTTTTAGCTTGAATTTGATCCTATAAAAATAAAGTGTAATATTTGGTCTCTGTGGATTCGATCCTTAAGTGTTACATCGACATACCATTCGATTGTGGTAGTGTGCACATTAGGTTAATTGGTGTGCGTTCACACGAAATATCACAAAGTTTATCTAAGTATGATAAATTATATTAAATTATTAAAATATATATTTTATTTTTAGAAGTACTCATGTTCAAAATGTAATATGTTGGTAATAGAGGTTAACCGCAAACCATATAATAAAAGTATAAAATTAACATGCATTTCTTTAAAGCTAATAACATAAAATATTTGTAACTATTTTAATCGTGATATCCTTTTATTTTAATATATAAGGTATATATATATATATATCGTTTAACTAAATATGATAAATCATAATAATATTTAAATTATATATTTAATTTTTAGAAGTACTCATGTTCAAAATGTAATATGTTGGTAACAGGGGTTAACATTCGCAAAACATATAATAAATGTATAAAAATTAACATGTATTTCATTAAAGCTAATAATATAAAATATTTGTAACTATTTTAATCGTGATATCTTTTTATTTTATATATATATATATATATATATAATTCTAACAAATCTGTTGAAAAATATTTTAACAATATCTTAATTTTGGGAAGTTTATATAAATATTTTAACTAATTTTGTAATTAGCAATCAACTATTATTCTACATTAATATATATTCAGTTATCATTTATAAAATGAAACATGAAAACTATATCTTATTTTAATCTATTTTATAAAAATAAATTCATGTTAAAATAAAATTAGTATACGGAATTAGATATGATAAATTATATTAAATTGATAAATTTATTATTTTATTTTCATAAATAAGAATATTTATGCAAAAAATATACAGTGACATAACGACTTAACATTCACAAACTATATGATATATGTACAAAAATTGACATATCTAAGACTTGTGTATATCTAAAGAATATGTTTTTTTAAATGAATAAACGTGAAAAAATATTGGCAGGCCAGAATTGAATATAAATTTCCTAACAAATCTGTTGAAAATTATTTTTAAAATATCTTAATTTTCAGGAAGTTTATATAAATATTTTAACTATTTTTGTAATTAGCAATGAACTATTATTATGCACTAATATATATTCAGTTATTATTTATAAAATGAAACATGAAAAACTATATCTTATTTTCATCTGTTTTAGAATAATAAATTCATGTTAAAATAAAATTATTATATTGAATTAGATGTGATAAATTATATTAAATTGATAAATTTATAATTTTGTTTTCATAAATATAGAATATTTATGCAAATAATATATAGTGACATAACGACTTAACATTCGCAAAGTATATGATCTATGTACAAAAATTGACATATCTTAGATTTTTGTATATATAAAGAATATGTATATTAAATGAATAAACGTGAAAAAATATTGGCGGGTCAAAAATAAATATAAATTTGATAAAAAACAATTTTCAAATATGTTGTTTCATGTTTATATTAAATTCTTAATAACTAAATCAAAATATATTAACATAAATATATAATAAAAACGACAAATACATGTGATGGTTTTAAACTATTGATTATTTACACCATATAAACTATAAAACTGTTATATTTGAAATAGGTATATCAATATTTAAATCTATGGTTAACGTTAAAATTGTATACCACTAATGAACTAAAATAAATATATATATTTACAAAACTGAAAAAACACCCGCGCGGTTGCGCGGGTCGAGATCTAGTTAATTATTTAATTTGATATGTTTGACTGCTACATTAAACAGTTAAATATATATTATTTTCAAAATATGTTAATAATTAATAAGGATATGAATAATAAATAAATTTAAATATAACAAAATCTGTTGAAAAAATCTAACAAGATTTTACCAAAAAATTTAAATATTTATTTAATAAAATAAGTATTTAGTTATAAATCATATATTTAAAAAAATTTAGTTATACATTTATAAAATGAAAAATATACTCGTACATCCGTGCAGGTGAAACTCTAGTATTAATTAAAAGACAATCAATCGTGGGCTACCCCATATACGTAGAACCCGTGAACAATTAGAAACACCCCAAAATTCGGTCTTTGTAGAAGAAGAAAAAGAGGCAGCTCTTACAAATTATATAAAATACACTAATTTTTTTAATTATACTTTTTTAAGGCTCAAAGCTAAGAGCATGCGTTAATTATGGTCTTAGTGTTCGTAACCACGTAAAGTAATATTCAGAGTACGTATAACAGCCACGCTAAATCTAATAAGATTCAAAAATTTCTTATAACAATCTTTTATCTCATTCTTTTCATAGCTGCAATGTGTTGCAATGATGAAAAATGTATATATATTTAAAAAAACACCAATGCATTACGGTCTTTGTGATGGATATATAGGGCCGGCTAACTAGAGGACGAACGGTGTTCTTATAACAATCTTTTTATCTCATTCTTTTCATAGCTGCAATGTGTTGCAATGATGAAAAAAATATATATATTTAGAAAAACACCAATGCATTACGGTCTTTGTGATGGATATATAGGGCCGGCTGTCTTTGTGATGGATATATAGGGCCGGCTAACTAGAGGACAAACGGTGTGACTGTCTCGAATCCAAACTCATGTTCTTCGTATATTAATAATTAAAAGTCTAATTTTTTTAATAACTATGTATTTTATATAAAAATTTAATAAATAAAATTGCAAAGAGCCCAATAATATTCTATATGTATATATAGTTTTATTTTCATCACAAAATGTATAAAATATTACTGATTAAATTTTAAACAAAAAAATATTTTTAAAATATTAAATAAACCTAAATTTTAAAAGATGAAAAAGTTTCCCTAGAACCTCTGACAAAGTTGAGCTGGCCCTGTGGATACAAACTTTTGGATCGAATCAGGTTGTATCAAGTTACTTAAAGTAACGTCACCACAACAAATAGGCATCATGGGCATTTTATCCAATAGATGAATCCAAATCCAAACCTGATTCAGAAAATTTGAACTCGAATCTCATCTGATTAATAAAAATATTTTAAGAAGAAAATTAGATCTCCGAACCTGATCGGATAATACCCGATATTTGAACGGATATCCAAAATATCCAAAAATATACATATAGTTGTCCTAAATCCATAATCTACTCTATTAAAATAGAGTCATTATTTTGATCTACTGGTACAAGTTGTCATTTAAATTTGGACTCTTTCTACAGTGTTACAAATAATACAAGTCATATAGTTAATTGAACCGCATTACTTAAATTAAACCGATGGTTATTTATGAGATATAGTCTTGGGCTTACTTTTATTTTTAGAACAAATTATATGGTTTGGTTTTTGGGCTTAATATTAAGGAAAAACTCCAAAAAACATTAAATAAATTTTCCACCTTAATGGATCAAAAAATCAGTTATTATTTTCAAGCCCAAAAAAGTATTTAATATTTTTAAACAAAACAAAATTGTCGATTATTAATCATTTATTCAAAACATGTTAATATATTTTTTATTTTAAATAACAATCACTTTGTTTTGATAAATTTCAATGGTAACTTTTAAATAATTTATTGTTTTATTTCTCTTATATAATTTACTGATTTAAAAAAAAATGTAAAGACAAACCAAAAACCAAATCTAAAAGTTAAAATGCAAAACCAAAAAATGAAAAAAATAGGTTATATTTTTTTCTTTTATTTATTTACAAAATAAACTATTGCAAATTTCTTTTAAAAAAATTTTGTCATCTTTTCAGTTTTAAATTAGATGTTCGATTATTTGAGATTTGTTTGTTAGTAATATCAGTTCAAACTAACTCAGCGGGTCTAAAAATTAAAAACCCAAACCAAAAACTGAAAAATCAAAAATAGAAACTTAAAAACTAAAAACCAAAAACTAAAATCTAAAATAAAATCTAAAAATAAAAACTGAAACTAAAAACTAATGAATAACAATCATCACAATAAATTTTCACCACAAATTTTGGTGAACTGATTTTATCCCAAAACATTCTTTAAATTAAGACAAACCCAATTACATAAATTTTTAATCATAAAAAAATTTCGCGCTTGAAAAGCGCGGATGAAAATCTAATAATAGTTAAAACTCATTCATTTCCTTTTCGTACTCCACACTAAACATAACCTCATATCTACTGTGGACTTAATGGGTTCATCCTTAATTTCTCCGTACCTTTCAATTTTACTGAAAGATACATTCTTTTTCTAAAGTTGTTTTAGTGAAGTATTTCTCTTCATCTTTAAATATTAAATACTCCGCTCTTTGATTAACAACCTATTTGTTGTTTTTGTTTAATAATATATTGTTCCTATTGATTCAGACACTACAAGAAAATAATTTTTTTTGCTAGGACTATATTCGTGGTTAATTCGTCGTAATAGGACCATTACGACGAATTAACAAGAAAATATGTTTCCTTGTAAATCGCCCGTCGTAATGGACTTTTCATCGTAATATCCACGTAATGTTACGAGGATTTTGGGTCGTTGTAAAAGACAAGTAGAATGGTTCGTCGTAACCTCAACGTTAACTTCCCTTGTAAACTCCTCGTTCTATTTCGACGTAATTGCCACGTAAAAGTTCACTGTTAAGTCCATGTAAATGTACGAGGAGATTACTAATAGAACATGTAAAGTCGTAGTAAATATTACAACGAACTTACTAGTAATTCGATGTTAACTCGTTGTAAAATTTACAAGGAACTTACTTGGATGTATATATAATTTTTAATTTTTTAAAATTTTATATATTTTTATTTATAAAATTCGTAATTTAAAATATAAAACCAAAAATTTTAAAATTAAAATTGTTTAAAAAATCTTTTAAAACGTCATAAATAATATATAAATTTATAATACAAAAGCAAACAAAATAAAAAAAACTACGGCATGTTGTTACAGAGGTACTCGTCCGGGCGGCTGAGTTCTGAGCCGGGTCGACCGGTTGACTCGGGAGGATGTTGCTGCATTCCGAGAGCCGCTCGTCTTTCATTTAGCGCTCTCTGCATAACCGGGTTACCGATCGCCATGATGTCCAATAAATCCTCAAGTGAGTCCAAACGCTCCTGCTGGGAGTCCATACGAGACCGCATCTGAGAAGTTTCCTCATCCCGTCTTGAAGTGCTTGGAACTTCGTTAACGGAGCCTATTCCCACCGTCTGTCCATTTTTCTAGGAGCCACCTTTTTTCAAAAAAAAGGTTATATAATTCATTAATATTGAAATATTAGTTAATATAATAGAATTAATATAAACAAATTAAAATTTATTCGAAAATTTTACCTCTTCGAAAATTCGGTCGATTACTTCTGTACTCAATGTGACGGGTGACCCATTGGGAGCCTACTAGGTTAGTTGTGTCTGCCGCTCCTCAACCCGAGAAACCACATCGTTATAGAGTTTTTCGGAACGTGGATCCACAAAAACTTCATCTGGTGTGGCGTGAGTCATCCTAAATAGCTCAGCCAGAGATGGCATGACTCCAGTCTTCTCGGCCTACAAACAAAATAAAAGATTTATTTTTTTAAATTACTTAATTAATAAATAAAATTTAAAAATTTAAATATTAAAGATTAAAATTACAAAATCTAGACGAATCCCAACTTGAGGCTTTTGGCCAGTGCTATGAAGCATAGGTTCATTGCCGTACTTATCCTTCGTTCTTCGGGAAGAAGAGCACGAGTTGGACTTTTTGACGGAGGCAAGTAGGCTCCAATAGCGGATGAGACCATTCCATACAAAGGTCGAGATCTCCTTGGGCTTCCCATCATAACCGTAGAGTTCATATTTGTCCTTCCAATCCGAGACGGTGTTGCAAAGACGAGTCTTGGATTTTGCTATTAAAGCCTCCTTCACCCTCTCGTTGATAGATAATGGCCAATGCCACTTTTGCTGAAACAAAAATTTTTTTTTTTAAGTATTAAAAAAATAATAAAAAATTAAATATTACATATTCTAAAAATATTTACCGTAAACATTTTAAACCACATTATCTTCACGTGGTCTGGAGTCATACTCCAATTCGGATGAGGCTCGAGAAAATACCCCTTCATCGTGTCTGAAACACTCCGGCAAACGCGGTTGTTTGCTCCAAACCTGAAAAATAATATAAATTACGAATTTTATAAATTCAAAAAAAAAGAATTAAAAAAAAAACCTTACCAATAAGTACCGCGCAGACGATCGGGTTCAGAATATCTAAACCTTCTCGCCCCGGTTGAGCAAGAAGATCCTCCACAGTATAGGTAGCATATGGTGCACTCGGAGGTACCCGCAAATCTGGATGAACCTGATCAGCACCTGCGGGTGCGGTAGCGGGATCAGGACCGGGAGGTGGAGACCTCTCATGATATGGTATATCATTGGCAGGATAATACGCCTGAGAATCCGGCACACGCTCGGAAGACGACGGGCCGGAAGACGATGCTACCATCAATACCAAACAACTCACTATACATACACTACAAGAAATAAGGGTTTTAATAGCACCCGAAAATCGTTATTGTACGATACCATAGCGTTGTAGAAAGCGCTCCAACATCGCCCGCGATAATAGGTCGGGTCCATTAGATAGCGGTTTTCGTAACCGCTATTGATATTAATTTAGTAATAGCTTTTTTTATTATGCAATTGTAATTCTTTTTAATAGCGTCTCGAAAATGTTATTATAACATTTTTACTATAGCAGTTTTAAAATTTTACTATAGCATGTTTTAACTACTATTGTAGTGTTCTATCAATAGCAATATTTGAATTTTTCATTGCATTTTAAAAATGTAATTTTTTCATTTCGTTTATGAAAAATTTAATTTAATTTTTTATTTGAAAACAATACAGAAAATTATAAAGTAAAATTTCATTCAAATTAATATTATAATAAAATCAAAATATTCAAAAAACAAAAAAAATATAATCAAATCTCAACATTAATCCGCAACAATAATTCCATCACAATCATCCCTAATATAAAAAATTTCATCATCAGACAATTGCGCTACATCATCAAATTCCTGTGCGGGTAATGGTGGCCGACAATGTCTTCCTCTGTCTCGAGTTCATGATATCCTCTTGGTGGTGCTCTCATAACAACATACCAAGGCGATTCTTCATCTTCTCTAGAGTAAAATACCTGTTTCGCTTGTGATGGTAGAATGTATGGATCTTGTAAATATGGCGCTTGGTTGACATGAAGATTGACAAGGGTGAAACCATCTTGTTCCTTTACACCGTAGCCTCTGTTCTCCCAATTACACTTGAATAAAGTAACGCTGAACATGTGGTAGTCGAGGAGAATGATCTCGGTTATCACTCCATAATATGTGACCATATCGGCTGAATGTATTGTATCTCTTGCAGAAGATCGACACATGCTGAAAGCTTCATAAGTGACTCCACTATTCTGAGTCTTTCGCTTAACGGATTCTGTGTGAAATCGGTTCCCGTTAATGACAAAACCTTTATGGGTATGAGCAGTAAATCTTGGTCCATAGGCCAACCATCTCAGCTTCGTAGAATGATCCTTTGAGTTAGAAGGTATCTAATAAGGATGTAACTGTGTGAGTTATATGTGAACAGAAAAGTAAACAGATAGTGAAGTGTTACAAACCTTATTCTTCACCCATTCAGCGAATTGTTGGGTGTGATATTTCCATAACAAAGTTTCGTTTGTTGCGCATCGAGCATCATTATCTTGCAGTTCTTGTAAATGCATCCTGATTTGACAAAGTCGAGAGTTATAAGACTAATAAAAAGAATTTGTATCTGAGAGGGATAGTAGAACTTACTCAACATAGGGATCCATAGTTGCCATATTCATCAAAAAATATCGATGTGCTATGTCTCTATCTTTCTCTGATAGAATAAACTCCGTTCCCTTTTGCAGTGCTCGACCTTCAAGAACCATTTCATCAGACTGGAGATCTTCATTACGTTTTAGTGCTTCTTCAACTAGTACAAAATTCTTGAGGAACTCCAAACAAAAGGCCATGCATTCTCCAGCTAAGTACCCCTCAGCCATACATGCTTCTGGCCTAAACAAATTCTTCACATATGCTTTGAGTGTTTTCATGCACCTACAACTAAAAAAATACAGAAATATTCTTTACAAACCTCTCTGTTTATCGGAAAAACCAGTTCAAGAATAGAAAACAAACCTCTCAAATGGATACATCCAGCGAAAGTGCACAGCTCCTCCCAAACGTGCCTCTCTTGCTAGGTGTAAAGGAAGGTGGAACATGATGTCGAAGAGCGATGGAGGAAAGAACCACTCGAGTTGGCACATTGTCTCCACAAACTCATTTTCCAAAGTTATCAGCTTCTCCGCGTCAATAGCACGCTGACACAATCTGTTGAAGTAGTTACATACTCGAGTTACTGCAACTCTTGGTCCTTTAGGAAGCAACCCTCGTAATGCAGCAGGTAACAGATTTTGGATTAGTACATAATGATCATGGGACTTAAGACACCCAATCAAAGGAGGATTAACAGAAACACTGTTTGCAATATTACCGCAGTAGCCGTCAGGCCCTCTGAACGCAGACAATCTTTGACAAAATATCTTTTGATCAGGATACACATAATATGACAATAGTATCTCAATTTAACAATAGCTTGTAATACCTTCCAGTATGGTAAATCAAAGAATATTGATCGCTTCTTCCACCTCCATTGATCACTCGTTTCGTCATTCTCATCGTCTTCAGCCACCTGATCTTCTGACAAGACTTTTCTCTTCCTTTTATTTTTCTTTTGCAAAGGTCTTCCAAAATCATTCTTGTAGTCCTTTAGTGTAGCAAATATGCATGCACCGGTTTGAATCCTGCTTGCAGTCCCGTTCTCTATTGTATTATCAAACCAACCCTTTATGCGCCTGTAGTGATGTCCAGGGCTTAGTCGCTTCCTATTCCCCAAATACACATACTTGCGACTAAACTTCAGCCACCTATTTGGTGTATCCTTTCCACAAACATTGCATGCTTGTTTCCCTTTAATTTTACAACCTGCCAAAGTCCATAGAGCCGGGTAATCACTAATAGTCCAGAACAACATAGCTTTTAGTGTAAACTTCTCTTTCATGAATGAGTCGTATACCTGAATCCCTTCACTCCACAATTCTTTTAAGTCATCTATCAGTGGTTCTAGATAGACATCAATGTTGTTGCTCGGAGCTGTTGGTCCAGGGATCAACATAGTCAACATGATGTTCTCAGCTTTCATACACAGAGTTGGTGGCAAGTTGTAGTTGACTAACAACACTGGCCATGTATTATAATTTGTGTTCTGGATAGAGAAAGGGTTCATCCCATATGTTGAAAGACCGAGTCGAAGGTTTCTTGCTTCACTAGCAAAATCAGGCCACTTATTATTCACTTGAGCCCAAGATAACGAGTCAACAGGATGTCGCATTACACCATATTCATTGGCATTGTTGGCATGCCAACGCAAATCCTCAGCCATCCTTGCTGATCTGAACATCCTCTTGAATATGTCCTTGATCGGAAAATACCTTAAGACCTTCGCTGGGATACCTTTCTTTTCTTCATTACTGTGCTTATCAACTTCCCATCTAGAAGCACTACATCTTGGGCAGCTTTCCATTTTCTCATACTGATTCGTATAGAGAATACAATCGTTCTTGAATCATATCGTAGCCAAACCCAAAAAAATTCAAGAACTTTTTAATCGAACTGTTGACTTTGGTAGAACATTTCCTTCTGGTAGCATGTCATGTATTGTCGACAGTAGCTGATCAAAGTAAGACTCTGACATTCCACTCTTTACTTTGATGCGGTAAAGGGCCATGATAGCAGAAACTTTGGTGTGCTTGCTACATGTCAAGTACAATGGACTTTCAGCATCACTCAACTTCTGCCTAAACTCAGATTCTTCAGTGGTTCACAATGTACACGTTCTCCTCCAATGTGATCAGATGGCGGTTCAATGTCTTCACTATCAAAATAAGCCGTCCTTAGCAAACCATAAGCCTTGGTTTCTGATTGAGGAGTAGTATCAGTCATATCAGACCTTCTTTCACCATGAAAGCTCCAACAAGAACTCCTCATATACTTCTTATCCATACCCCTAATCACAAGATGCTCCATTACTTCTGCAGTGAGTACAGGGACATGATATTCCTGTAGGATCTCCTAACCTCCTCGCTGATGCAGTAACAAAACGTGTTGCTCCTTCCGAATATTCGAGGCTGGCCCTATATATTTTAATCGGAAAAGAACAAAACAAGAGATTACTACAGAACAAAGTAGAAGATTACTTTGAGACATGAAGGTTATCTCCAATCAGAAAGAACAAAATAAAAGATTACTACCTTGGAAGCCAAACCCATGCTTTTTCCATATCAGAAGGAGATTGAACTCAGATTCGTATCGCAGAAGAAGATTGAACTCAGATTCGTATCGCAGAAGGAGATTGAACTCAGAATTGAATGGAACTTAACTGAGGCTTACGATGGATGGAACTAAACCCTAGATTTGATATTCATATCGCAGAAGGAGATTGAAACTCGGAATCTCGATGGAGATTGAAACTCGGATTCTCGATGGAGATTGAACTCAGATTAAAAAAAGATCCAATGGGTTGTATGAAGCCACGTCATCTATCTGCGCCATTTCTTCTTAATGGTCGAGTGAGATGAGTATAAAATAATTATACTTATTCAATTATAATCCTTTGTGGGGGAGGGGATTATTCATAAAAAATGCACGAAAATGGCTGAAAATTTTGTAGACACCATACTTAATTATAATTAATAAAAACTTTTAATATATATGTGTGTTAGTATTTTTTTGAAAATATTATTTGTATGTCTTAGATTAGTATAAAATGTTTATGTCTAAAATAAAACTATTGTTTTAAATCAATCTAATGGTTGAGAGTATTATTTGATACAAATATGAGATGAGTAGCTAATAATCATGAATATTATTAGTAATCTTACATATTTTCGAAATATATATATATATATATATATATATATATATATATTAAATTTAGTTGAATCTTTAAACCCTTAATAAAACTCTAAAATCGTTACAATAGGGTTAAATCCCTAAATAAACCTTAAAATTGTTACAATAGGGTTAATCCCTAAACCCTAAAATCGTTACAATAGGGTTGAATCCCTAAATAAACCCTAAATTCGTTACAATAGGGTTGAATCCCTAAATAAAACCTAAATTCGTTAAACCATAAAAGGGTTGAATCCCTAAATAAACCCCAAATTGAGAAGCATAGACGATAAATAAGGCTGATCATAAATAAGGTTGATATGTCTTAGCAACCAAACATAATACGTCAAGGATACACGATAGATATGTCTTAACAACTGAAAGATTACAATCAAACATACACTTTGTTTTCAAACATACATGATCTTATCATTAGGCCAAGCCACTGTGCTGCCCACAGCATCTGATATGTCTTCGAGAAAAGAATTTGGTCTCCATAGAGGTGCATCTTCAATCAAGGCCACTTCAACCCAGACCCGACTTGCATTGGGACCTAACGGGACGTGATGGACAAGAGTTGACGGATCAGTACAACTTACTCTGCCTTCTGCGACTTTTCTTCCTGAGTTGTCATGGTCCAACAAAATGCACTTCTTCCTTGGACCTGATCTGGTAGAACTAGTGCTGCCAGTTGGACTCTACAAGCACAACAGATACATCCCAGCAAGTACATCTAAATAAAATGTTGTAACATAATTTACAAAAAAAAATAAGATTGTAAATTTACCAATGAAGGCTTTCTGAAATTAGTTTCGTCTGGATCTTCAGAAACTTTAATTAATGATACATTATGGAGCGGCCATGCGATCTTTTCATTAACAGCATCACTCATTGTTTTCATGTCAGTTGTTGGCCTCCAAAGAAAAGCTTTCCCATCAATCACCTTAGCAATTCTCACAACTACAGCATACGGACCCAAATGAACATTGTTGACCAGCTCATGTGGGTCAGTGGAACCCATATAACCTTCAGCGATTAGCTCAACGCCATTAACACAATCGTAGATTTTGCACCTTTCAAGATCATCTTCACTAGTACGCTAAATTCATAATGCGTATGGTTAGTGATCGTGCTGAATTTCAAAATACAAACCTAAGTATATCTGCTAATGGAATTACCTTTGATCCTCACACATCCGAAGAAACTGGATGGTTGTTCGATGCACTATCTAGTATCAGTTTATCCACCATGGAATCTTGCATCCCACTGCTTCCTGAAGATTACTCACATCCGTAGTTGGCCTCCATACAGATGCCTTCAGGTTTGATACCGACTTAACAACAACCGTTGCCGCATTAGGACCAATTGGAATGCGACCAATCTTGTATGTAGGTTCAAAAGAGCACCATTCTCCTTCAGCTACAACAACATCTCTTGACTCACACCAATCAAGTAGTTGAACTCTAGTTCCTTCTTTGTATTCATAACTAGACTCAGATGGGGAAACACAATCATCATTTTTTTTCTGTCAAGAAATAAAATGAATCAAAGATTTTATATCACTTAAGCAAATTCTACATAATATAAGTAGTAAAAGACTTTAGAAAATTCACCTTATTTCCAGCTAAGTCACNTAACTAGACTCAGATGGGGAAACACAATCATCATTTTTTTTCTGTCAAGAAATAAAATGAATCAAAGATTTTATATCACTTAAGCAAATTCTACATAATATAAGTAGTAAAAGACTTTAGAAAATTCACCTTATTTCCAGCTAAGTCACGTAGCTGATTCCTCAAGTCTTTAAGCTCGGTTTCCAAGTCTGCAAGTTTGGCGTCTCTAGCTGAAAAAAATGCTAGCTTCGTAGCAGTAATCCCTCTTCCCAACCCTCTGACTCGTCCAGGTTTGTCTACTCCCAACACTTGACTAACAGCATCATCTTTTATATTAACAGTGGATGTGGAGTCCATTATTTGACTATCAAGTGAAATAATTTTGTCCTGAGACAATACAATATAAGTTATAGTCCTTATCAATACCAAAAAGAGTAACTTAATTAATCAGATATTGAAATCTTACGATGGTTTCAGCAAACTCAGGTCTAACAGGTCTACCATCGGCGTGAGTGTGACTTGCTATCCAGACCTAGCTCCGGTTAATCTTATTAGGGTCTGCACTCTTTTTTTCTACAAGTAATATATTGTTTTATTATCAGATGTTCTATCATTATATCTAGTATAATTACATACTGTTACTTACCATTTCACAAGCTAGACGACTCATTCCTCTACGACTAGTGGTGTGAGGAATCTGAGCCCTCCTAAGTGCTTTGTACTTGTCACTCTTTGCCTAGAATATCATTAAAGCAAATTTCATCAATCAAATCTCCAAATTAAACACTTAAAAACCAAATGCTCTGTTTACGTCACCGTGAATGCTGATGAAGTCCTACTCTTAACCCAAGAGCTCCAAACTTGAACATATCGAATGTTGCTTGGTTTAAAAGCTAATCTTTCTGTGCTACTTTTTGCATCTCGAAGTTGTGATACAAGCCTTGACTTTCCACATCTCCATAAACAACCCATATGTCTGAAGAAATAATCTTTTTGCCACTGTTCTTTCAAATCGAACCTCGCCTGCAGTAATGTATGCAAACATCACATATTATAATCCTTACAAAGACATATAAACAATAGAGTTAAGTGCATATATATACCTGAATTTCCTCCCATAGTGTGTCCTTTGTCTGCTGATCAAGATTCCTCCAATCATCAAGAAGTACAGTCACGTGTTTGCGTACAAGAGGTCCAAGGAACGATGACAGTGTCACTGATCCAGGACCTACATGTTCGCCAAACTCAGTGAATGTCACATAAACCTTCTCTTCAGGATCTTTGGCCACTTTACGCATCTTTGTAGGTCCTCTTTTCTTCTTTGGTTTTGCATCAGATGGCGGTGCTTCTGCTCCTGAAATGCCATTCTCAGCTTCGGTGTCAGCTTCTGTCGGATGAGAACGTTCTTCAGGAACTTCATCATCAGCTTCTGTAGGCTGAGAATGTTCTGTAGTAACTCCATTATCAGCTTCTGTAGGCTTAGAATGTTCTTCAGTAACTCCATTAACATCATCTTCTATTTCTACCTCTGGAACTTCAGAACCAACATATTTTCCCACTTCAACTTCATCACCATCAACTTCCTCCTCATGAAATTCAGGAACTTCTTCAGAAACCTTTGTTCCTTCTTCTTCACCACCTTCTTGCCTTATTTCAACGGTTTCTTCTTCAATAGCATCTTTTTTTGGCTTATTTAACTTACGGATTTTGGTTCGGACCGGGTTAATGAATTCTGTCTCTGCTTCCAAACCTTGGGAACGTCTGCTTCTTCTAACTTGAGGCGTTTTTCCTCCTCGTGTTTTCGGCATGTTAATTTGTTCCTAAAAAATATAAAATCACAACTTGGTTGTTACTGTAAATTGCAAATCAAAGATGATACAGATCTATTGAGATAATAAGCAATCGATTAATTTTCATGATGCATGCAATCAATTAAGAGTAAGATAAATGTACGATCGAGACAGAGATCGACGAAAAGGAGATTCGTAGAAGTCTATCAGAGGGTTAATAAAAGACAAAGCTGAGATTGAAAGAAGACGATAGATGATTCGGAAAGGGATGAACGAAGAACACCCAAATATGTATGGGAGAGAAAATGAAGAATGGATTAATGAAAATGCATGTACGAAGAAGACATTGCTTTTGTTTGGTCAATGATATTTTCGTCCCCAATTTTTTTTCATTTCCCGGGTTTTAATTAAAAAATACGCCGTCGAAAATACTATAACGTTTATTCTTTCTCCGTGCTATAATACAAAGATCAAAATCCTAAAACAATACGCGCTTCCAAATTTCATTTTGCCGCTCCGTATATAATAGCGTTTTAGTTAGTGAAACGCTATTATATTTCCACCCACCAACATACAATAGCACACACTAACTAAACGCTATCTTACAGTGCTATTAAAACCCTTATTTCTTATAGTGGTAGGAGGTGATCTAATCGGTTTCGGTCTAGAAGTCATCTTAATGAAAAAAATAAATGTCATCAGTTTATCTTAAACTTATTATCTAAACTAATTAATTACGTAACCTAATCATCTAAATTAACCACCTAAACTATTTACCTAATTAACTACCTAAAATAAACCTAAACTAAACTAAAGAAAAAAAAAAGAGAGAGAGAGGAGGTTACCTTGAGGGAGAGGAGTTTGAAGGGAATGAACGAGGCGAATAGCCTCGTATGCGAGTGTGCTTATATAGATAATTTTCTTCCTCATAAGTTCGTCGTAAACTTACACGGCTTTTACCAGGCTCGTGTTTATATTACGACGAAGTTACCAGGTCCGTGTTTTTCACATTACGACGAAGTTACCAGACCCGTGTTTCTAGTACGACGAATTTACTAGGAACTATATGAATCCCCGAAAATCAAATCCCTAAACCCCATAGTTACTCCTCCTCCTCCTCCTCCTCCTCCTCCTCCTCCTCCTCCTCCTCCTCCTCNCGAAAATCAAATCCCTAAACCCCATAGTTACTCCTCCTCCTCCTCCTCCTCCTCCTCCTCCTCCTCCTCCTCCTCCTCTTCACAACATTTGCTACACTTAATTGATATAAAAAACAACATTTGATACATATTCCCAATATTTGGTACACAACATTTGGTACATATTCCCAACATTTGGTACATATTTTACATCATTCAGAATCATTCGAGTTCTCATTAACATCAGGAGAATCATCATCGCTACCTTCAAACTCGTCTTCACATGTTTCATCCATCACATCGTCGGGAAGATCTTCGTATTGATGATTATGCGGATCAATAAGATAGATTTTATCAGTTTGTTGATCCGGTACTTCTACTTCAGTGACACACGCTTCTTCTTGCAAGGATGGTTCTTGTCCAGCAATTATTCGTCCACGAGGTGTAATCTTGATAACCGCTAACCAAGATATTCCTGAACTTCTAAGACGAGGATATGGAATGAAGCTAACTTGCTCGGCTTGAGAAGCTAAGATGAACTGTTTGAATTTGTTGTATCTTCTTGAAGAGTTGACAGCCACAACACCGAATTTGTTAAACCGAACACCCATGTTCACAACAGGGTCGAACCACCCACATTTGAAAAGGACACATCTGAGCTTCAATAATCCCGCAAATTCCACTTCAATAATCTCCTGCAAAATCCCATAAAAGTCTATTTCGCCTTTCACACATATTCCGTAGTTACTTGTTTCCCGACGACTCCCATTGTCGTATGTATGAAACGTAAAACCGTGTGTAAAATACATATGTGATGTGATGACTTTTGCTACTGAACCTCGGACCAAATCGTGAAACCATGGGGGGTAATATGGATCATCATCTTCAACCTACAAAAATTAGTATGTTAACAATTTATATATAGTGTTTTTTAACAGAAGTTACCTGAGATTTTAACCACGTGACATAGTGTTGATCTTTTTGTCTGTCCACTTCAGTTGCAGATATTCCAGGTATTGCTGCTTCAACTTGCGTTACAAAGGAACTGCAAACTAAATGAATGTATTCACATCAATATAACATCGCACTTCATATAATTTAACTTCACATAACTATTTACCTTTCAAATGAACGTGTCACTGAATGCTCGCAGTTGAGCAGAATATAAGTGTGGGCACTATGCTTATCGTCATCACTTGATCACCATATTTCTTGCAATCTACCACCAAACCGTCCAATTTGGTTGAAAATATCAGGAACATTGGTAATTGGATATGTGGGGACGACTCCACCATCATCATATCTTCTAGGAACTCGTTTTCTTGTACGTACTGTTGGTGCAAAGTAGTATGATGTGAAATGAGATGTTTTCGCTGTCATACTCTCAGCAATTATTGAACATTCCACCTTTGCAAGATTTTTTGCTTTCCCCTTTAAATATTTCATGGCGCGCTCATACGGATACATCCATCCATGGTGAACAGGACCACGAAGCAATGCCTCGTATGCGAGGTGAACAACAAGATGTTCCATGACGTCAAATAATGCTGGAGGCAAAATTTTCTCTAAGTTGCACAATATGATCGGAATGTTCGCATGAAGTTGTTTGATAACTTCTTCCTTGAATGTACGTGTGCTTAGGTCTCTGAAGAATGCTCCAATGGCTGCATATTGCAAAATTAATCTTGTGAATAACATTTCATAACATATGTATATATAATATTAACTAAACAACAATATTTACCTGCAAGTGCTTCATGTAACTTTGCTGGAAGCACCTCAGCAAAAGCGAATGGAAGTAGTCATTGCATAAACACATGACAGTCATAACTTCATTCCTGAGAACTTTTGACCTTGTTCAACACATCTGGAGATAGAAACATATCCATCAGGGAACTTAACTTCTGATTGAACCCAGTTAAACAAAGTCGTCTTCGCTTCTGATGACAATTGGAAGATAGGAACTAGAATGTTTCCATTGCTTTTGATATGTAACTCACTTCTTGAGCAAATATTAGGTAAGTCCATCCTTGACTTTTGCTATCTTTTGTCTTTCATGGGACGCTCAGTATTGTATTCATGATGTTGTCAAAGACGTTCTTCTCTATATGCATAACACGAGGTTGTGGCGTAAAAGAAGATCCTCCAATAAGGCAGCTGCCAAAATATACTCTTCTTATACCAATTGTGACTGACCCCATATCCATCAGGCATATTTCCAGGAACATGCCAGTTCCCTCCACGTAGAACAGTTTCCTGAGCTCCATAGTAATCAATTTGCGCTAGGATATGATCTCCAGTGAGATATGGAGGAGGACTATCCCTTACAACTTTTTTTTACCTAAACAATGTCTTATTTCTTCGGTATGGATGGGTAAGGGGAAGAAATCTACGATGACAATCAAAGCAACAACTCTTCTTATCATTCTCCAGTTAAAAATCATTTGTTGATCCAAGACAATGTGGACAAGATAACCTTCCATGTGTAGTCCATCCAGAAAGCATACCATAAGTAGGAAAATCACTTATCGTCCAAAGCAGAACTGCTCGCTTCGTAAAATTATTTTCATGGAACAATCATACGTCCTCACCCCTTCTGACCACAAGTCCTTCATCTCTTGTATCAATGGTTGAAGAAAAACATCTAGCGACCGCTTTTGATGCTTAGGACCAGGGATTAATATGGTCAAGAATAGAAATTCTTGTTTCATGCACATCTCCGGAGGCAGGTTGTACGACGTAAGAATGATTGGCCACAAAGAGTATTGTCTCCCAGACATTCCAAATGGACTAAATCCGTCTGTGCATAATCCAAGATAGACATTTCTAATATTTAGTGCGAAATCTAGGTGTACCTTGTTGAAATGTTTCCAAACTCTTGCATCTGATGGATGAACAATCTCGCCATCCCGCTGGACATGTTCAGCATGCCACCTCATCGCTGCGGCAGTCCTCTCAGATTGATATAATCTTTTCAGCCTATCTGTAATTGGTAAGTACCACATCCTTTGGTACGGTACCCTATTCCTTCCACGTCCTTGCGGTATGAATCGTGGCTTCTTGCAGAATCGACACTCTTCTAGCTTCTCATCATCTCTCCAGTAGATCATGCGGTTGTCGATGCAAACATCCATCATGTCCGATGGTGTTGGTGTCAAAATCGGTCACGACAGAATCAATGGCTAAAAGTCTCCGCAAGAATAAAAATATGTTTTATAAAACTCGAGAAGTCATTTTATAAAACTCGGTAAGTCGTTTTATAAAACTCGAGAAGTCATTTTATAAAACTCGATAAGCCATTTTATAAAACTCAAGAGGTCGTTTTATAAAACTCGATAAGTTGTTTTATAAAACTCGAGGTCGTTTTATAAAACTCGATAAGTCGTTTTATAAAACTCGATAAGTCGTTTTATAAAACTCGATAAGTCGTTTTATAAATCTCAAGAAGTCGTTTTATAAAACTCGAGAAGTCGTTTTATAAAACTCGATAAGTCGTTTTATAAAACTTGAGAAGTCGTTTTATAAAACTCGAGAAATCGTTTTATAAACAAAGAAAATCCGCAGAAAACTCAGAAATTGCTGTCTAGAAAGAACGAAACAAACACCGACTACACGATCGTCCGAGTTAAGCACAAAACCGCAAAAAACTGCATCCGCCGTAGACCGCGAGCTGTTTCAGCCGAACTAAGTGGCATCTCGACCAAAGATAGCTCGCCGTACGGCTAGCTATCTCGACCAAACTAGCTCGCCGTACGGCGAGCTAGGGGCGTCCCGTATAGCTCGCCGTACGGCGAGCTGAACCGGTCCGGTTCGGCTCATCATACGTCGAACTAATTATCATGAGCCTAGATCTCCCACCTCCTCAATTCAAGGCATACGTCCTTCGGCACAACCATGTTCCAAACCACGGTCGGAACGTCTCTTGTTTCGTCTCGATCCGTCCTGTCGTTCAAGTTTTACGATAAAAACCGTAAAGTCTTGTTTTCTCGAAAGAACTTAAGGAAATCGTATAAAACGGCAACGGTTTAACAAAACACCAAACATTGCCTAAACTATACGATTTACTCGAGATTTTTCGTGAGAAATCGTAAAAACGTGAATCATAGAAAACGGCAACGATTAACCGAAACATCGAACACTGCCAAATTTTACGATTAACTTTAGAAACTTATTTAAAAACGGCAGCATCGCATCAGGAAATGATCTCGTATAAAGCCGTAAAACGACTTTACCGCAAAATGGCTCGAAAAGACCTAAAGCGCGAAAAATCCTATCTTGTGACTTTGACGAAGTCTAACCCGAAGATACGACGACGTTTTGATGATTTACTCGCAGAAAGAAGATAAATTTCAAATTTGAAGATAAATGTCAAGTTTGAAAATAAATAGAAGATTTCCGCAGGAAAAAAAGAAAGATCGAAATAAATGGAAGATTCTCGATAAACTCGAATCTGGGCGAAATGGAAGGACTAAACCGCCTAGGAAGGGAGTATATAAGCAAGAGGCAGAGGACATAAGCAGATGACGAATTTCAGAGCTCTCATATGAGAATTTTACAACTTTTTCTAGACTTAGAATTTTCCGCATTAGAAACCTAGGCTTTATTCTCGACAAGTTCGGTTTCTATGACTGGCACTCAAATACTAGACGAACTCGCCCAGGCAGTTCGATCTCTCGTCCAGCTCTATCAACTGAACTACGTTCGACTTGATCCTCGAAAGGGGTACGTAGGCAACCTTTCATAAGGTTCAGTCCGAAATCAATCGAACTCTCTTTTCTTATCTTTTTCGTCTTTTGTTATCGAGCAGTGACTCGACTAGGTTTAGGGTTTTATATTGATAACTCGCTGACGGCCCTTGCGGCCAAAGCCTTTGTAATCTCTTGTAAAGATCGCAACGCTCTTACGCGAATTCGAAATAAGATCGACTTTCTTTATAAATTTGTTTTATCATGTTTTCGTATTTTCCGCATTTATTTGGTTACTTGTCGTTGGCTTTCGCAGAGATCCGGGTCCTTTGGAAAATTAGGGTTTTCCTAAGTTTCCTTATTTTACTGAAATCGACGATGTGAATTTCGGTTCCCATAGTTGCCAACCCAAGACTATAAACCAATTTATGAATCTCATAATAAGATTCAGCTGACACATTGTCTTCTGACAAATACTCTTTAAACAACTCGGCCCATGCATTCATGCAGTTCTCAGGTAAATTATGATACGTTTTAATATCATCATCTTAGCTGCTAAAGAAAATTTAGAGTGACCTTCTCTACAACCAGTGTAGATTGGTTGGTTTGCAGCATCTAACATTTCATAAAACCTTTTTGCATCCAGATTAAGTTCTTCAACATTTCCAGTTTCATTTGCTATTGTTGTAGTAGTTTCTAAAAATTCATCAGTAATCATGTCGTGAACCCTATCATGATATACCATCTGTTCAGCACCCTGATTATTACTGACATTCTGAAAATTATTATTACTACTACTAGCTTCATTTCCTCTATAACCCTCTCCATGCTGAAATCAAATATAATATTGTGGTGTAAAACCTCTGTGTACTAAATGTTTCCACACAGTTTCAGTACAGACAAATTTGAATTCTTGCATTTCTGACAAGGACAGAACATCTTACCATTTGCCTGCGTGAGCGGTGTACAGGCTGCATGGTTCATGAACGTCTCTAACCCGCTAAGAAATGCATTCGTCACTCTACCGTCAGAATCTTTATGCGTATACATCCAACTCCGCAATTCAAAAATATTTCTTCCATCAGACATTTGTTTTAGTTGTTTTTGTTTTTTTTTTGTTTTTGTGTGGTGGTATGAAATGAAAAATGGTCATATATATAGGAAATCCACGAATATTGGTAGGTGAAAGTTTACAACGTATTTACAAGGAATATATTTACTCTGATATTATATGTCTCTAACATATAGGTTACAACGTATTTACAACGATTTAAGTTACACATTAAATTCGTGTTAACCTACCAATTTTCGTCGTAAAGCACTTGTAACTTTACGACGACTTTACAACGAAAGTGAAAAAAACAATTTGGATAATTTTTTTTTTTTTGGATTACTTCCACAAAACTAAAGGGACTTCACGGTCATCGAGACGGTCCTATCAACTCCTCGTATCTATTCATCGACTTCTCGAAGAAAAGCTACGAGGAATTGATTAGAACTGTTCTGCTGACTGTCCACGCCTTTTAATTTCTTGGAAAATCGATACATAAATCATCAGATTCTTTTTCTTTCGTTTTTTTGTTTGTGGTGTTGTTAGGATTGATCATGAATGACATATATATAGGAAATTTTCAAGCTTGATTGGTAAAGATTTAACAACGAATTTACAAGGAAACAATTTACTAGGATTTTACAAGTCCTTTGTACATGCTTTACAACCATGTTACAACGAAAGTAGTTACTTAAGAACACGTTTTTGTTACTATAAACGGTTAAACATTCCTCGTAATGCACTTGTAATTTTACTTCTTCTTTACGACGAATCTTCCATTTCCTAGTACACTCGTCGTAAATTAACTTATCATTTACGACGAATGGCTTTCATTGTAACGTTACTAGTTCTTTACGAAAAATTTAAGTTTCCTCGTAATCTAGAAGTTAAGTACTCATAACATTACGAGGAAATATTTTCCTCCTAATTTTCCTCGTTAAAGACGTGTTTTCTTGTAGTGAGATTTTTTTTTTAATTCTCGAGCTATGCTCATCTCGACCTTATTTTTGTTAAGTAAGTTTAAATATTCGAATCTGACCCAAATGCCCGAGCTACAAATATTCGAACTCACCCCAGAGTATAAAAATACACAAACGGGTTTTACACCTCTATACCGAACCTGATCGGGTTTAAACATGGTATCCGAGCATCACCCCCCCCAACGGCAAGAAGAGGCGCTGAAATTCTTTTTATCACTTCAAATATTGTGGTCTCAAGGGTTTAAGCACGTGTGGTTAGAAAGTGATTAGTTACACTCGGAATTGGTTCACGTTATCAATATATGTGAATTTTGTTACTTTATAATGTGCAACCGATACAAAACATACGTGAATCTCGTTATACTAGATATCAAATTTGTATCTAAACCCCAAAAGGACACTAAGTAGGTTTGTATGTCCAAATAGAACTGATGATAGAGCTAAGGTAAGTTAATTCAAGATGACAACATATTTCATTTCAGTTGGCAAATAAACGCCTTAAATCCACTGTAAACCCTGCAAAGTAAGAAGATTAGCCGTTGGTTAAGGATCATCCAATGAAACGGCAAGCGGAGGAGAATAACGTTGACGTCTTATCTCGGTCCACGCTTAGTGGAAGCAACTTCGACCAATCAAACCCATAAGTTATCGTACATTTCTTTTTGCAAAATGAGTTATCATACTTAATTTAGCCAAAGTACTTGTCTAATGTTGATTGTGTTTCTTCCCATGTATATACCTCTCTATTGGATGAATTAATATTTGCATTTGATAAATGAAATAGATGTTACAAAAATAAAAATAAAAATTCTCAAATCTAAGGTAAACATGATCATAAAACGAGAGTAGAATACTATAACCAAAAAAACTATAGTAGAATATCAGTCAAATTGATCTATTATAGAAGTACTTATATTAGGTTAATATGCGTCGATATATAAATAATTTTGTACATTTGGCAGAGATTTGATCAACTAATCGTGAAAAGAATAAGTAAAATGAATCTATTCATTTTTCCAGAGAGTTCTCGAGTGTGTTGCTGTCTTTCCTCCAAATTTCATAAGATAATTTTTAATATTGTCAACGTACCCATCAACTCTATTATCGATCAAATCCCAATTATTTGATTAAAATATTCAATAAAAATTTCAATCAAATTAATATGTAAAATGTAAGATGTACGTATCTTAGATATAATTTGCATGAAGTCTTACGTAAGTGCCTTAACATCAACAGCGCAACTATTACGATTTCGTATCAAATTATATTGTTCTATTATATGTGGACAAATGGACCTTTATTCATTGTCTAGTGACTATGCTCCTTTCAACTGTTTAAAGGCTTTTGTTTATAAGAATAAAAAATTGAATAATAAAATAAATAAATAAATATACGACTAAAATATATATTTACTAATTTATGCTCCTTCATTTTTTGTGCACATACTCCTTCATATTTTATTTGAGCAATAATTCAATAAACATTTTATCTTGTGGCTATCTTTAAAAAAACATTTTATCTTGTGGCTCTCGATTAATATTGCAGTATTATTCAACTGTCTGTCCATTATTCTATTAACGGTAACTAGTGTCTTTCTCCGCGCGTAGGTGAATTAGTAGTTTAAGTGTTGCTTATATTTTCCAATGACATTTGTGGATTAAGATCACATCATTTTTAAAAAAATATGAGAGACTTAATGATTTTTAAGTATTTACTATTTTTAAAAATTTAAAAGAGTAGTTAAAATGATTATAAATAATGTAAGAAAGAGATTATTATTTCTGAGGAATAGAAGATGGATAGTTGGGAAATGGATCGTATGAAGAGATTGCCTGAGATTGGTCAACATTAAGTTATTTGACTCAAAGTTAAGTCGATACCTATACATCTTAGCAGGATAGGTCATAATTTATGTGATTGAACGTTTATGTGATCGATGAGGATACATATATAAATTATTTTTCCAGTTTCTTCTAATATAATGTGTTGATAATTATCTGATCTATTGAATACCTTAAAGTGTGAAGGTGTCATTTCTTTTCTACTTTTATGGTTTTTTATTTGTTATAGCATAATCGAATGATTAATATTGATAATACATTAATATAGATTTCAAATTTTGTTTTGGAACTTAATATATATTGGTTATCATTAGTTTCTATTTTTTAACTTTTTTTATATATCAACAATATTGATGTTATATTAAAGTTATATTGCTTTTTCTAATCTAAAATATTTAGTTTGAAGAAATGTCTATACTCTATTTAATTGTTTTGTCCAAAAGAACTACAATGAGGAGGTATCTTATCTACTAAATTATGATTATTGAAATGTTGATTTAGTAAGGAAATCAGAACAACTTAAGATCTAAAGACTGCATGAGAAGATATATTGGATTCTCTTGTGTTATGTATTGCTTTTATTGTTATTGTGTTATTTCAATTGAACCACACTTTTATATTTTCCAGCCAAAATAGAAGCAGGTATAAGATATAAACATGAATTGTTTGTGTAGGAACAAACATATAGTGAAGCTATTATTGAGAAGGATTACTGGTTAATAACATTTTCACTCATACCAAAATATTCGTTTAACGCACAAGACCAACTTAGTGTTTTGAGATTACAAACGTTTTGATGAAGGATTGAAACACAAGTTACCTACCAAAAGATCATGTATTAGTCACATTCATAAATAGTGATGGACTTTACCAAAAAAAACCTTGGCTGCGAAACTAGTATAGCCTCCTACGCCTCCTTGGTCCAGTTGTGTCATCTCCAAATCCATAGATAGGGACACCTATTCCAATAAGTTCCTCATATCCTGTTAGAAAGGAACCTCGTGTTGAAGCATCAAGAGTTGATATATGAGGTTTAGGAAAATTAGCTTAGTATCCAATCTGTTTTGCGGACCATCTCGATCACTTGGTCATACACAAGATGACTATAGTTAATTTTCCAGCGATTGGCTACAACATATAGAGGGCGGAGCAGGTTTTTGAGCATTTGATCAGACTCAGGACCTGGAAGCCAGTTAAGCTCACATACACAGCATAGAGCTTGGAAAGGATAGATCAGAGCGTTGAGGTTGAATCCTTTCCATCCGGAGAATTGTCCTTCAGTGAGGTGTGAGATGACATGGTTCAGATCAACCTCTTTCCAACCAGAAGAGTGTTCAACAGATGGTATCATCATCAATCGGTTGATCACCGAAGGTGTAAAGTTGAACAAATGTCCCCGTATAAGAGCACCCTCATCGTTGAAGGGTTTGTTTGAGAGAAACTCTCTCACAACCCTAGGAAAGAATGTATGGACATGTATCACAGTGTAAGACCAGCATATGCTATCGATAATCCTAAACGCTTCATCTAGAGAAGAATTCTTAGGATCTAGAGAACACTGAACTAAAAACCCTCAGAGACGAAGATGATCATACCCTATCGCGGCTTCCTCATTATGATGACGGCGTGTATAATTCCGATCATCGGAACAGTAATGTAGAACAGCTGTCGGCTTCTTCGGAGATGATCTTCGAAAGATATGAACGGAACTTGTGATTGGAAGTGGTAATGGTCTCCGAATGAGTAATCGACCTCCCTAAACCTCCGACGTCTGGATCGATCACTTGAAGAATTACTTTCATCAGTCATGGAGGATGAGATTTGATGAGAAGGCGATGGAAGGATTGAAGACGAAGAGTCTGAAATTCCTCTCGCCAAGAGAAAGAAGAAACGCTCAAATTTTGGGGCATTTACAATTTTATTACAATTGAGATGCAATTGGGCCTGGTAATTGCCGAGCCCATTTTCATAATTTGTTTTATAGTTTAGAACACAATGGTATAAACATTTTAGACGAAATTATGGTTATATATATATATATACATCAGTCGAAATATTTACATTGTTATCTACATTGGATGTTTATATATATATATATATATATATATATATATATATATATATATATATATATATATTATTTTTTAACATTGTTATAAACTTATATACATTGGATGTTTAATATATTGTAAACGAAATTTTTTATTGGTGAATTAAATTTTTTTGTTCAGTTTTTCTAATTTCCCATCAAATAGTTTTATAGAACGGATATTTTTTATTTTTAATACTTTTTAAATTTAAAATTGTTGTAAAATATAATTTATTTGTTTCAATGTTTGTATTACTGATAGCCAAGAAGAAGTAGTAGTGGAATAATATTAAATGTATTTTATATTGAATAATTTACTGAATTTCGAATGGTTGATTTTTGTGGAAAAGTTTTATTGAAACCTAATTATCTACACAAAGTATCCACTTATAACGAAACTCATTGGATACGAAGAGTATTAGAGAGTCATATTATGTGACAACTCTCTATATTTTCTATTTAGAGGTTCAAATCCTTTTGTTATTCTTGGGAATAGAGATGTTCATGGTGGTTAGCCAATTAGTTGAATTCTTAGTACTGTATCAGTAGGATCCGACACGAATATAACATTTCAAATTGTTTGTATTAAAATATATCGTCCAGGTAATTATGTTGAAAGTTATGTTGATCCAATAACTTATTCTCAATTTTTAATTTTTTGATTTGGTGATCGTCTTTCTGAGGGGACAATCTTTTTTTTTACTTTTTAAAAAAATAAAATGAAGAATACCTTAGATGCATATGATTTTATATTTAAATACGATATTCTAATCACTCAACCCTAAATTTTCCAGCCATCATAAAACTATATTTTATGACTTAAGGATCAAATGCTTTTTAAAATACAATCCAATGATCAAGTGTTTTGGAAGTAAAATTAATCCAAGTATCTAGAAAGCCGAATGATGGCTGGAGTTTTTTTTATGCATGTCGATGACCTCTGATCCGTCCTCTATAATTCTTGATGAGTCCGATTGATTTGTTGAAGTATAAATTTGTTGCTGGTGATAAAGCGAGTTCTAGTTTTCCTGAAAGATTTTTTTTTTGGTGCATGGTTAAAACAAATATATATTTATTTACTTCATATGTTTTATAAAAAAAATTTACTTACCTTGAAAACTTTTAGGTATTATGCTCGTGATGATGACAACTTTAAATCGCATATCTTTCTTGCTTTGTAGGATGCTAAACTCTGCTGCTGTTTTGTCCCATAGCATGAGCCTAACCATCTTTGACTTGTTCAGCATTAGACCAATTGTGACTTTTTTATTCGTTTCTAGGTTATGTGGTTTTATATCTTGCATCATTCGTATTTGCCCGATGACATATGCACAATATTGGCTGTGTTGTCAGTAAAACATTTATGTCTATTTATTGAAAGCTTGACGAGTGACTTACCCGGTAAGTAGCTAGGGGTAGTGGCTTAGCGCAGTAGACATTTGTAATTCTGAGGAGAGAAACTGTGTACTGGAAAGATCAGACCTATGTCAGTAACATTTGACATTGTTATCTTTTGGTCGATCTGAATGTAATACGGAAGTTGTGTTAATTTCCGTTCATGGAAATTTTGTACGACGGAAAATCCAGAGAATTCATATGTATCTCCTGCGCTTAAAAATCATGTGTCAGTTGGCTGATTCTTGTTGGAGAGCCGACCTTTCAATAGTTGTCCCTGAATGTAAACAAATTTATCTTATCAAATCAATTAAGTGATTATTGATCAGACGAAACCAAATATACCAAACTGTGGAAAAATATATATGTATATGTAAAAGTTGTAACATATGGCTTACGTGGTGGTCATAGCATATGTAGCTGGTGCATGATTGGGTATTTTCTGGTTGGTGGTTTTTGATGTCCCAAATACTCCTTATACATACCTTTATAGGGCGCGCTGAAACCCCTTCTTCGAGTTGGTTGATCCTTTGATGGTTGTGATCCATCGGAAATGTCACTATAAAGTTATTTTTTGCATAAGATTGTTAATTCGAGCAAAGAAGTTATGAAATCAATTTTTTTAATGTACTGGAGCTGTAAATTAATTAAATAAAGAGAAGCAGAGATGTTTTTTAATATGGAAGAAGTTATCTAAACCGGGTTTAAGATAAAAATGCAATGGCATATAATATGATTCAAATTATCACATAAAATGTCAATTTTGAATTTTAATATTGAGCTTATAAGATAGTATATATTGATTATTATTAGTATAATCATATATCTTCTGATTAAAATTTACTTTTAATTAAACTATCTCAGCATTGGTCTACGAAGAGAAATAAACATCACTGAACTAAAACTGATCCAAAGTTGACATTCATTGACACATTGTGTCTAAACTTATTGTTAAATAATGGATAATACAGCTGAAAACGTTGGTTATACCAAAAGCTATGTGATGTTCCTAACTATTCGGCGTATACCTAAAACTAAATAATAAATCTCTGTAAAAACATATAGACATATCTATAATAGATCAAGCAGGGCGATGCTTCCAGATTGTGAAAACAAACTCAGGCCAGAGCTATTAACAAAGATTGTATTCCTATATGTCGAATACATAGATTAATTCAACAGTACCTGCTGCAGTGGAGCATGGAATTGTAGAGCTGCGTTGGGTTGAGGGAAGCTTCGAATATCTCTGCTTTGCAGAAGAGGTGATTTTGGCGTTCTTTGTTAATGAGCACAGGATTATTACATATTCCTAATTGAAGCTAATTGCCTAAAACGTGAGATCCTGAATATTCTTTTAAAGAATGTATTTATTATTATTCTTAATTTCATGTGTAAATCTTCGCCACCTTAATCGTTCATAATCGCACCTCTCCCCCCCCCCCTCCTTTTTTGAAAAGTACCCACAATGAAAGACATATAGGTAGGTATTTTTTTCAATTCAGACTCTATAACATGGGAAGAGATTAATAATAGATATTATAAAGAAAAGAGAATATAGCCAACGTTGCTATAATCAAGTAAAGGCAAAATCCAAATAATGAAAAAAGCATAATATTAGATAAAACAAAAGCAGTACTAAGAATTCATTAGCCACATTTGGCACGCTTGGCACCTTCTGACTCAATCCCATCAGCACACCTTTTCACCGCCTCATCTGCATGATCATCCCTTTCATTATCAGTTTCCTCATCAACGTTCTCTCCTAAGTTGATTTTGGGTGTTGGGGCTTCAATAGGGAGCATCTTTGTCACAGTCAAAGTATGAGTCTTGCCAGTCAAATTGTGATTTGATACCTTCACAATGAACTTCCTTATCTGTCCAATGGCATCGATCATAGCTTGAGGCACTGGAACTAAGTGATCCTCTCCTACATTCTTATTGGCCTAAAATATATTTAAACATTCTCGGAATACATCTACAATATTTTTGTAAGAATACGTTTTAAAAATCTCATAAACATACATGTTTTTGATTACCTGGTAATATCTCTCAACTAACTCAGCAGCTTTCTTTCCAGTCAACTCCTCACCAACATCACCAAGGACAACAAATACGGCTTGATCATTGTGGTCATAAACAGAGAGCTTCGATAGGTAGCTGTAACAGAGAGACATTAATATCCAACTGGAGTCAGAGAAAGTGTGTAACTAAATCTAAACCACTTACTGTGCTACACCAACAATCTCACTTTTCCCACATTTCTTACACATAAGCGTTGTAGACCCTTTGGTTGCCTTAGTATGGCACACACCGCAACCTATATAATACCACCCAGAACCGTGCACAACATCATCAATAGTCGTTGTGCACTCAAACCAAGCAACCTGCCAAAATGTTTGTAAAATTCAATGAGACACTTAGATTAGCTTATTGAACGTATAACACATTAGGGACTATAATACCTTAGTGGATTCCTCCTTCATATAGGAGAAGAGTTCACCCAAGGACAATATCTAAGGCTTGGTGACCACCTCTGCATTAACTTTGTTGGCAACATCTAAGTTCAAGTTCAACCTGATGAAGATGTCAAACCAGACATTAAATTAGTGGATTACTTCAAATTATATTTCAATACATGAAACCTTAAACCTTACCAACTGAGATAGACTCGGGTCTCTTGGACATCACTATCCATAAAATCCCGTGAAGTCGCCATAGAAGATAGAGATATGACGCATATAACAGAACCAATGCCATGATTCAGAACAGAATATGTATATATATCTACTGTTACTCAGATCATATATAGCTTAGTCTACTCTTGATTGCTCACATACTTCTATAAATGATTCATACTAAAACTCTAAGTCAATTTAAAAAAAGGAGTTCTATCATTACCTTTAACTCAGATCCTATCTAGCTTAGTCGACTCTTATTTCTTCATATATTTTTAAAATTGTAAAACCAATTAGAAAACAGTTGTTACAATATCTTTCAATAGCTTTGTATCACATAACATAATATCTACCCAAAACTAACCTAAACAGAGATTTTTCCTACCATATATAGCATCTTAGAACAGCAACTAAAGTTGGTAATACAAACCTCCAAGCCGTTTTGGGTTTAAGATGGTGACTAAGATAACACTTGCAGTGCCTCCAGATGCTTTGAACTTTTTACAGCGCCTCCACATAACATAATATCTACCCAAAACTAACCTAAAATTTTGAGTCGGTAAGTGGCACCAGCTTTCATGTGACGCAAATAAGTATCAATCCTTCCATCAGGGATGAAGCCCTGGATAACAGTTTCCTGTTATTAAAAGAGAATTAACTAGATCGGCTAGTCAAGATATCTTTGGATGAAAACAAAAACTAAGATATTTAACCCGCAAATAAGAATAAATAATTATCTGATCTAGTCAATCTTTTATGTTGCTAAAGTAAACATATGTTTTGAATCCACTTTGTGAATGAATCTTAACCAATAAACTAACTTAATCTTGTTAAATGTGAAGGCGGTGATTAGCGAACATGTGATATGATATGATAGCATTCCGACAAAACAGTTTTGTAAACTAATATTGTAAAAAAAAAATATCGGTTTATACCTCTTCATCGATGAGAAACATTTCGAGACCGATCAGCACCTTCGTCTGAGCATTCCAAGCCTCCCAAAAGTGGATCAACCGAAACTGCAACTCGCCTTCGTGGGGCCCGAATGTCACGTCAATGAAGGTAATCATCTCCCCTACGTCGTTGGAGACGATAGATTTTCCTTTAGCGCCTGAGGAGGCAGAGACTTTTCTCCTTCCGACATGTTGATCTCAAAAGAAGCACCGGTTTTGCCGTTTGGTTTGATCAGAGCGGAGGAGACCGCCGCTACGCCTTTTGATTTCTTCGACTTCAGATCACCGGAAGAGCCACTGGTTTGGGCGACGGAATTGACTAGACTGGAGGTAACCACCGTTACACCGTTCATTTTCAATGAGTTAGAAACACCTGATAACAACATCGCAATGAACAATCGAGAGGATATAACAACTTTTTGATGGAAATAAAACATCAAGTAAGAGATTTATATTGAAACTCTAAGGGAGAAATCGAAAATAATCCATTAATGAGATTCAAGAGTGTACAAGAGTGTGGAGTGAATTGATTGTTCCTATAAAAATGATTTGTAAACAGAGGATACGAAGAAAAGGAATAGAAAGGGGTTACGAATCGATTTTGCAAAATTAGGGTTTATACTTCGCTGAAAGGGGAAAAGGGAAGTCGCCGCCAGATGTGCTTCACGGATTGGACAAAATTGAACGCTTCTAGGGCAGGAATATTTGAAGCCCAAATGACCAAAACAATGCGTTGGCTGGCGAAACTCTATACTCTTATTGGACGAATTATTTATTCATATGTGGATAAGCTTGAACTTATATTGAACTTTTAATATTGTATATTGATTGTAATAATTAAAATTTCTGGTATATGATGACTATAAAGAGAAGTTAATAAAATATATATTATCAAAGTACATTAATTTTGATCATTTATTTAGAAAATAATAATTTAGATATTTGGAATATTGAAATGATGAGTAATCTATTAGAAAGTAACTAGTTGCGTACTCCCCGCGCAAGCGCGGGGCCGGGATCATTATATTTGCGTGTATTTTTTTCGATTGTCAGTTTAGTGGATTCTTCTAATGACACCAAATAATAATGAAATGAAAAATTTCATATTTCTATATTGTATGTCAAAACTTGATATAATTCTATATTTATAGTATTTATATTTGTATTAAACGATTTATCAATTTGAAAATAACCTTAATTAAGTTAATATTCGTTGTTTAATTTTCATTAGATAGGTTTTTATATATGGTTTTTTGTAAGTTTGAGTTTTGTTCATAAATGATGTGACATTTTTATCTACGAAGTCATCGACTGTGTGAATCCATTCGCCAAAGTCTGGAGTCGGTGGTGAGAAATGTTTTCAATGAAATTATAGTAGTTATTAAAATGTAAGAGAAATTATATATTCATTTAATAAATAACTAAAAATACTTAAATTTTGTTGTTTGTTTTATTTTATTTCACATACAATTTTTTTGAAAAATATTAGGTATATGTTAAATGTTATTTATATGCGAAGTAAGGTTTATAGAATAGTTAGGCTATAATATAATTTTTAGTGTGTAAAAGTATCTGTGTTTTTTTTTTTTTTGCTGTAAATAGTTTTTATATCGTAGATCAAAACTTGATATAATTCTATATTTCTATTATTTATATTTGTATTAAAAGATTTATCAATTTGAAAATAACCTTAATTAAGTTAATATTCGTTGTTTAAGTTTCGTTAGATAGGTTTTTATATATGGTTTTTTGTAAGTTTGAGTTTTGTTCATAAATGATGTGCCATTTTTATCTACGGCGTCATCGACTGTGGGAATCCATTCGCCGGAGTGTGGAATCGGTGGTGACGGTGGTGAGGAATGTTTTCAATGAAATTATAGTAGTTATTANATGTGCCATTTTTATCTACGGCGTCATCGACTGTGGGAATCCATTCGCCGGAGTGTGGAATCGGTGGTGACGGTGGTGAGGAATGTTTTCAATGAAATTATAGTAGTTATTAAAATGTAAGAGAAATTACATATTCATTTAATAAATAACGAAAATAATTAATTTTTGTTGTTTTTTTTTATTTTATCTCACATACAAACTTTTTGGAAATATATATTAGGAAATATGTGCAATGATTTAACTTTTTGTGCTACTAATCTATATTATTCAAGCCTTATTAAGCCATCCACGTAGGCACCCGCGTGGAATTCACTTTTTTTTTTGGTCTGTTCATTTTTGGATTTATTTTTAATTATTTTTGGGTTGAGCTATATTATAATAGGATAGTTTTAAGGTTTTTTAAGCCATCCGCGTAGGCAACCGCGTGAGACTTGCTTTTTTTTTTTATTGTTCGTTTTGGATTCATTTTTAACTATTTTGGGTTTGAACTTGTTAAGATTTAGGGTTTATCCAACTATTTTGATATTTAAAAAAATAAGCCCAAAAAAAAAAACATAAAAACCTTATAAACAAAAGGCCCATATGATAATAACTCAAATAAAAAAAAATCAAAAATACATGATAGCTGCGTGGTTTGAACCCACGATTTTGCATACTTAATTAGACACCTTATACCACTTGGCTAAAGTGTATTTCATTGTTTGTAATTATCTTACCAAGACTATGGGTGTTTCAAAATATCTACGGGACTCACAAACAGAATAAAGGTATAAAACATGAGAGCAGTGGGAATTGAACCCATGCCCTTGCAGACCAAACATAGGGCTTAAGACCACTTGACTGAACTAATTTTCTTTGTTTATAGCCATTTTAGAAAAACTATCTATTTTAATATAAAAATGTAGGGCCCACAATTTGCCTATGTGAACACCTTAAGGAGTCTTTAAACTGTATCATTATAATATAGATTATTAAAACTGTGTGAATGAGAAAAATACTTAAACATATATTTAAAATAATTTTAGTAAATTAACAAAAATTTTGAACCTCCAAAAAAGTAACGATTTTTACCGTTGAACGTGATGAATCCACGCCTAAAGAAAAGAGCGTTGTGGACACATGTGAAGGACAGACAAGTGATTGACTTGGCGTTTAAATTAAATCGCAAGAAAAACAATATCACTGAATAGATGCAATTACGAAATTAATGGTTAAAATAGTTCGTAAAAAATCCAAAAGTTTGTTAAAAAAACATCCAAAAGTTTAACCAAAAAAGAAGAAGCTAATAATATCTTCAAAAGACACTCTCTAACTTCAAATATGAAGTTTTTGCATCTCCAAAATTTTGTTTTTTAATTGTTACAACTCAAAACTTCAAATTTGAAGTTTTATATTTTATTTGTATTTTATTCTTTACAATTATACATCATATTTGTAATTTTTAAATATTTTTCTCTTTATCTTTTTAAACCTTAAAATTTTCTATCTCATAAATAGTTTAAAATTGTTTTTATAAATTTAAATTTTGCATAATTTTTTTTAACACATCAAAATAAGATTTTAAATGTTTTAAAACTAACAATACAACACCAATATTACAAGATTTAGTGTTATATTTCGTTTGTAGTTTAATATTTAATTATAGGTTTCTATTTATAATTTTATATTTTAGTGTAATATTTTATTAATTAATATTGATGTAATATTTTTATATATGTGATAGTTATTTATAAAAGTTCTATTATTTTGAATTAGTTATGATAAATATAAAATACAAGTAGTTTTGGAAATAGGTTTAAAATGTTGCTTTTAGAGCATAATATTTTTAAATTTCAAATATAAAATTTTACAAATTTAAAAATATAGTGTATTTCTGGAGATGCTCTAAAGACAAAACAAACAGCTCGCTAAATGTAAATTATATTGACAACCGAAATCATGAAAACTATAACATTGAGTATACGTTTTCATATAACCTAATCAAAAAATTAATTTGATTTGATTATTTACGATGACAAAAAACTCAAATAATTAATTACGATGTTTGTTGCATATTATGGAACAATACGGACCGCTGGACCATACATGTGTATATAAATAGTCAATTAATTAAATTTGTCGAAAACGTCAACTAATAAGATTTGGTCAACTGTGTTACAAAAAAAAAAAAAAAAAGATTTGGTCAACTATAGATACACGTGGGTTTCTCGTTGTGGCAAATGATACATCATGCGCAAGGAATCCCTAACTAGTTTTCGACAGATTATAGCCTAATATAGCATTAACACCCAACCATATTCTTAATTTTTAATTTAGATTGACGAATTAATAATTAGTTCAATGGCATAATTTCGCACCTTGTAACGATTACGTTTGTCGTTGCACTCGATAGATTCTTCGATCTCAAGCACCGAGACATAATCCTAATATTACGGATCGTTATGTTATTTAAATTAAGCTTCTTTCAGTGGTGGCTAAAATAGATGATGCTTACGTTAGATTTAGTATGCATGAAGTTCCTAATAATTTGGATTGACAAGACTAAGACGATTAAGATATAATTTTATGATGCTTACATTAGATTTAGTATGCCGTGGAGTCTATATGTACTTATCAAATAATATAGACTAGATGATGACCCGCGCCCTGCGCGGGGTAAGTGACGGAAAAAGTTTATAACTATAATGTGTAAGATAATATAATATAAATTTTTTTTTTATAAGAACAAAGTTTGTGTATTGGATAAGTCCATTGATTGAAGTGTTTACATGGGAAAAAAAATTAAGAGTAAGGAAAGACTTTTTTAAATTTATTAAAGAATTTATGAAAAATAAAACATAAAAATATAATTATTCATTTCATAACTAAAGTAAAATATGATGATAATAATAAAAGATACAATTGTAATATATTTTTTGGATATGATATAGTTTGATTTAGTAAAACTAACATATATTTATAAAATTTAATATAACAAAAAGTGAAATAAGATAGAAAGGTTAATCAAAATACTAAAATTTCACTATCTTATCTTGAAAGATTCATATAAAATGAAACATATACTATAATAATCAGGTGATAATCCTCGCCCTGCACGGAGTAAATGAATTAAAAAAATTATTATCTAATATCTATAGATATTAAAATTCAAATGGCAAAAATATTAAATATAATGAAATAGATGCATTTGTTTATATAATATAATCTTGTTTTTTTTTGAAAAAAAATTTGAAATTTTTTATGTAATTGGAAAATTGCATTGAAGTTTGCTATATGAAAAAAAAATTATAAGATTAAGCAAAAACTTCTTTAAATTTAGTATGAATTTAAGAAAAAAAATCATAGGTTTGAATAATTATTTAATTTATAATAGAATTATGATGATATAATTAAACCAACATAGGTAATAGAAAAGTTTTCCTTTATATTATGGGCTTATANTGTAATTGGAAAATTGCATTGAAGTTTGCTATATGAAAAAAAAATTATAAGATTAAGCAAAAACTTCTTTAAATTTAGTATGAATTTAAGAAAAAAAATCATAGGTTTGAATAATTATTTAATTTATAATAGAATTATGATGATATAATTAAACCAACATAGGTAATAGAAAAGTTTTCCTTTATATTATGGGCTTATATCAAGATATATGATATTACAATTTGAACTATAAAGAAATAAATAGCGTTGATAGATTCCAAAAATCAATGCTTCCTAATTTGAAACTATATTATATATTGTATAAAATTAACTATGTTACATATATATCGTTTATCAGCTTGGAATAATAACGATTTGTTATACAGAAAAGCAATATGGATTAATATAAAAGTAAACTAAAATAAGTAAAAATAATTTATTAAAATCAATTAAATCGATTAATTTGTTATAAGGAATGAAACGATAAATATAAAAGTAGTCTAAAATAAGTAAAAATAATTTCTTGAAATTGATTATTATATGTCAATGATCAGAACTTTTTTTNTAATAACGATTTGTTATACAGAAAAGCAATATGGATTAATATAAAAGTAAACTAAAATAAGTAAAAATAATTTATTAAAATCAATTAAATCGATTAATTTGTTATAAGGAATGAAACGATAAATATAAAAGTAGTCTAAAATAAGTAAAAATAATTTCTTGAAATTGATTATTATATGTCAATGATCAGAACTTTTTTTAAAAATTTTATATTCAATTACACAATTAAATAAAACTTGAAATATAAGGAAAGAAATAATGTTGATTGATTCTAAAAATCAACAAATGAATATATAATAATCAATAATCAATGCTTCCTAATTTGAAACTATGTATTATATATTAGATAAAATAACTATGTTACATATGTATTGTTTATTGGGTTGGGTTAAATGGAATAATAACGATTTGTTATAAATAAAAGCAATATCGATTAATATAAAAATAGTCCAAAATAAGTAAAAATAATTTCTTGAAATCAATTAAATCAATTAATTTGTAATAAGGAATAAAATGATAAATATAAAAGTATGAATTTAAGAAGAAAAAACGCAATAATAATGATTATCATCTTTGCTTAAATTCATACAAAATTTAGGTGATAACCCGCATCATGTGCGGGATGAAATAAAAATTTAATCACTTATTATATATTTACACATTTTTAAGTTAGAAAGTATAAACACAGA
>CAKOAT010796264.1:378534-443191 GCA_932364175.1 Eruca vesicaria subsp. sativa | reverse complement strand
TATAAAGTTTGGTGTTTATAAGTTCAAAGAGATTATAGAGAGGTTTGAGAGTTCTAGAAAAATGAACATTACATTTTTGTTGCAGACATTTGAGAGGAAGAGTGAGAATGTGTAAATTTTTCTTTATATAGGGAGACAAAAAATCAATTAGGTTAAATGTTTTCGATTTCAGACGACTGAAATTTCAGTCGTCCACGAGTCTTTAATAATTTTAGCGGGAAACTAAAATATTTCTTAAATTTTAGGCGGGAATATTAAGACGACTGAAATTTCAGTCGTCTGGTAAATAATTTGAAACAGACGACTGAAATTTCAGTCGTCGAACCCCTAAACATAATCCCTAAACTTCATTCACTAATTAAATACTTCGAAAAATTAAACTAAACTTGAAAAATGTTTACTATACACAGAAATAAACACATAGAAGTCAAATTAAATTTTGGAAAAAAACATTTTAGCTTTTCAATATCTAACCCTAAGATTACATACAATACTACAACATATTTTTGCCAAACCCTTAAACCAAAGAATATTATGATTCACTACTTCCACTCATCTATGCTGAAAACAAATCAATCTTATCATTTCTTAATTTATATCACTTAAAAATGTTTATAATTACATGTTTTAAATCTTTCACGCATCAAAATATTTTTTACGAAATTTATAAATTATTTTTAAGATCCAGTCGTCCAGACGACTAACATTTCAGTCGTCCAGACAACTAACATTTCAGTCGCCCATGAGACTTAAATAATTTTAGCGGGAAAGTAAAATATTTCTTAAATTTTAGGCGGCAATACTACGACGACTGAAATTTCTGTCGTCTGGTAAATAATTTAAAGCAGACGACTAAAATTTCAGTCGTCGAAACCCTAAACATAACCCTAAAATTCATTCTCTAATTAAACACTTCGAAAAATTAAATTAAACTTGAAAAGTGTTTACTTTACACAGAAATAAACACATAGAGGTCAAATTAAATTTTTGAAAAAAACATTTCAGCCGTCTGTTCTAAATTATTTTAAGGCGACGACTGAAATTTCAGTCGGTTCGGTACAATATGATGACTGAAATTTCAGTCGTCTGGTTTCGACGACTGAACTTTCAATCGTCTGGAAAATAATTTAAAACAGACGACTGAAATTTCAGTCGTCGAAACCCTAAACATAACCCCTAAACTTCATTCTCTAATTAAACACTTCGAAAACTTAAATTAAACTTGAAAAGTGTTTAGTATACACATAAATAAACACATAGAGGCCAAATTAAATTTTTGAAAAAAACATTTCAGCTTTTCAAAATCTAACCCTAAGATTACATACAATGCTACAACATATGTTTGCCAAACCCTTAGACTAAAGAATATCATGATTCACTACTTCCACTCATCTATGCTGAAAATAAATCAATTTTATCATTTCTTAATTTATATCACTTTAAAATGTTTATAATTACAAATTTTTAATTTTTCACTCATCAAAATATTTTTTACAAAATTTATAAATTATTTTTAAGATTCAGTCGTCCAGACCACTAATATTTCAGTCGTCCAGACGACTGAAAACTAGCTCAGTCTGACTCAGACAACTTATAGGGGCTAAATTCGTAAAAATGTCTTCTGTTTTTTTTTTGTCACAAAGGACTATACTGTAATTTCATACCACTTTTAGGTTAGATTTGCATTTGATTCAAGTTTTGGTCTAGTATTGGGGTTAAAACCAAGTTGTAGGTTAGTTTTAGCAAAAATCCCTTCATTTATAGGAGACAAAAAATATAATATTTTAGAGACCATATTTAACCGACAAGTGCATGGTTCGGAACACGGTTACTAATAGATTTCTGGTGATTATCTTGAAGATCTTTTGACCTAATATGGAAAAGTTCATATCCAAGTTACATCTGGCCACTGGTGGATTACATAGAGTGATCACTATTTTACCATTCGCCTAACGATTATTTGCTGGATTAATCGGTTACACTGTCGAATTTTAGAACAAACGATCCAGCTAACAATCAATGTGAATCATTTGTACCATGTTTATATAATATTGTGTATTTCCGGAGACTACCTTGTGTATTTCTCTATGTATAACACTCCATTGGCCGGACATTCGACTTTAACTATTGTTCTTTAACAGAATTCCCTCTCTAAATACAACTAAACAAACATTTGGTAGTATGCGGCAAGGAAGTGACTCTTCTCTTTCAAACCATTTTGTTTTGTGTGTTCCCTTTTGTAATTATATGCAAGTGGGTCTATAATTGAGTTCGATTATAAAGCCGTATTTATTTTAATTACACCCATCCTTTCAAAATTCTTTCTTTCCTTATATAGAATGTGACTTTTCTGTTCTCATATACAAAATATAAAGATACATAAACAATATCATAATTAATTAATTAAAAATTCTTTCTTTCCTTATATAGAATGTGACTTTTCTGTTCTCATATACAAAATATAAAAATACATAAACAATATCATAATTAATTAATTTTAATTTCATTTTATAAGTTTTAATAGTTTTGTAATATAATTTATATGTATAAAAATAAATAGGATATTCCTTAAAATAAATATGTGACTTTGCTAAAAAATTATGGTTCGGTTATTTTTTGAAATATTATATTACATATATTCCTCTCAGTAAGACCATACTTGTTTCATGATTTCAAATAAGCTAAAGTTAGATTAACCTTTTGCTTTGTGTTTAGTTTGGTTTAGTGTTTTGAATTTATAATGTAATTTGATAGATTATACACAATTTGATATATGTTACTTTAGAAAACCAATAGAAAATATTGTTTGTTCAAAGTTACACAATCGATCTTACATTATAATTTACATGCCTAAAACTTTAAAGAAAAGTATTTTAGTTAATAATACAACACTATCTTTTATTTTAAATACTCGATTTTGACCCTCACTTTTAAAGAACGTAATAATTTGATTCAAAAAATTATTAGCTGAAAAATGTAAACTATATAAATTACATGTATTTTTTAAAATCATTAATTTTAAAAGTTTATTTAATTAAATTAAAATCTGTATAAAGATAAATTTATGGAAATAAATTATATTTTTTATATAACCCGTCTCATATTAATCTTAGTCTATTTTAAAATTTTAAAATTATAATATGAATATATGTTTTACTTTTTTGTATTCGTCAACATTTATTTTATTATAATATAATTAAATATCTTATCATATATAAATTAATTATATAATGTCCAATCCGTCTCATTCTTGATAAATGTTTACATTTGTATGAAATAATCTAAAAAACTGTAATGATAAATCATAATATATAGTCCAATATACCAGTTTTATTTTTGTCAGCAACATAAACATACACTACAAAAAAAGGTTGTATTACATCACTTAATTAGCATCAGAAAAATAAATGATATTAATTTAAATCACTCATTGATAAATGATATATTTCAGAATCAGTTATGTTATATGATGTTGTTATTAACCTTTTTAATATCATATCAATGAAATTGATACAAAGCTATATTGATTTACATCATTTCAGAAAAAATGATACAAAATACATGTTAACATCAATTAAATAATTGACACACTTATTAAATTGTACTAACGTCACTTATAAAATGATACAAAGGTAGTATCATTTCAATATATGATGTAATTTTTGGAATCAGTAATAAAATGACACTATAATAATTTTAATTAATTTATCAATATATGTAGTTCATTTTGTGGTTGAAAATTTTGATGACGCTAAATCTTATATTTTCTAAATTTAAAATATGCAATATAAATTATAGAAAAAAATCAGTGTATTTACTTTTTATCTTTTAAACTGTATTACTTTCATAATGGATTCATATGAGCTTTGAAAATATTTTCCTTGTAATTTTTTTCCTTGTAATTTTTAATATATCTAATATAGATTTTCCTTGTAATTTTTTTAAATTTCTATTCTCATCAGTGAAACTATAACTGACAATAAATACTCATTTAATAACAACACTGAAAATCTCATTTTTAGTATCTGCACACTCGTTTAAAACATCTAATTAAAAGAAAAAAACGAATTTTTTATTAGAAATATACTGATATCTCCTAATTTATCTCCTATTTTATCTCACCCACAAACCCACATCTATTAAAACGCTCAAAGTCTTCTTCTTCTACACTTACAGTTCTTTGTTAAACTCTCTCAACACAGTTTTTAAAAGGTTTTCAAATCTGACCATTGATCATATTTTATCTTTTTTTTTCTTTTCTGCATGTTAAGTTTTTGATTTTTTCTGTGTTTTGATATTATTTTTTATTTATAAGAATCATTGATAGTTAAAAACATGAAGACATGATGAACTTCAAGATCAGTGGAGGTATGTGATTATTGGTTATAAATGTGTTTTTTCTCGGATAGTTTTGAGAAACAGAAAATTTAAGATGCTTTAGTTGTTATGCTAATTATACTTATAAACGATTTACCTTTTCACTAGAGGGGATTATCAAGAGTCTTCACTAAATTAAATATACTAACCATTTTTATGTTTTGTAGATAAAAATATGTTCAAGTATCAAGATCCATCTCCATCATTGGACAATTTGCAATCCTTATTCTACAAGGAGAAGAGAAAGAGTTTACAAAGAATGCTGGAGCTTGTAGAATAGAATGAAGAAATTTGAAACAAAAGCAAGAAAGATGGCTGAACAATATAGATTGTGTTGGTTGTGTTTGATATGTTGTTGTTTTGTAAATTATTTTTTAATCGTGTTGTATTACCAAAAAAATATAATGAAAGTTTATAATTTTAGTTCTGCTATTGAAATCTTAACTGATATTGGAATATATATTTCTTTTTATTTAAAATATAATTAATTAATAAAATAAAAATTTCGTAATTATCTAACAAAATAAATTTCTTATTAATCAAATATTTTTCAAATTATTAGAATCAGTTATTTTAAATGATATAAATACTTGCATCATTTAATATTATTGATGTAAAAATTAACATCATTTACTATAAATGACACATATTAACATCATTTTGGTAAATGATGCAAATAATTTATATTTTTACATCAGTTAAAAATGAATTGATGTAAATTATTTGCATCACCACTTTCAAAGTCACTTTTTTAACTGATGTAAAATTCTTTAACATCATTTATAAATAATGCAAATATTGAAAATAAATGATGTAAGACTATCTTTTTTTTTGTAGTGATAATTTAATTAGACTCTGCAAACCAAACTGGTAACTTAACATCCATATGAACAACATAAGACGACTGCTTACTGATATTGCGTGCTAGTTTGTTGGCCTTGGTATTGAGCGTTCTTGGGATATGAATGATCTCTGAATGAGCGAAACTTTCTCGAAGTAGCTTTATATCGTCCAAGTAAGTTGCAAAGGCTGGCCATTCCTCTGGTGCAGAAACCATCTTCACCACTTGAATGCAATCCATAGCAAACGTGACATGAAATTGACGTAAATTTTTCATACTTTTCATGGTCCAGATAAAAGCTTCTATCTCCGCAATCAGAAAACAATTAGTGTTAACTAAAATTAATATTTTAATTTATCAAACTAAAATATGCATATATATATATTAATATTCTAATTTAGTTTTTTATATCAAAATATAGAATTATTTATTATTTTAAATATCTTGCTTTTATATTTTATTTTAATAAGTTGAAGTATGTTGTATACATTATGTATGTATGTTATTCTGTATATGTAGTTCTTTTATTTTATAATTTATAAAATAGTTAACTGATAGATTAATTATTTTTATATTTATTATTTAGTGTAATAGTTTATGTATATACAATTACTATATAAATGTTATTTCTTATTCTATAAATGAATTACTTTTTATATTTAAAATAAAAATATGTTAAAAATATTGCTAAAATGCAATTTTAGAAAAATATTGATTTCTATTTGATATCATATTTTCAAATATATTGATATAATTTGTTAAGATTGTGTGTATGCTTAACTAAGTTCGTTATGTGTAAAATAATAGAAATCTAAATGTAAAAGTCCAACTATAACCTTTATTAAGTAGATTTTTAATACTTATCTATCTATAATAATAAAGTTGGGTTATCTGTACTCTTAGGCTATCCATCTCATTTTTTACATAGAGGGTTTTTCTGCCACGTGTCAATTCACTAAACCATTCTGAATTGATTTTGGTTTACCTCATGATTTTATTGTAGTGGGCTATTTATATAATTTTGAGCTATTATTATAACTTATAATGGGCCTTTGAAAACTCTATAAGAAGTCCATCATATTTTTAGGTTTCTTCCAATGTTTTGAAACCCGACCCAAACACTGAACCGTACGACTTACCGGGTCACCGCGTCAACCGCGAGTGAACCGTGGATTAACTAATTAATTAATTCTATTATATAATAATATTTATTGTTTTCATTTGACATATAAAACATTAAAATAGTTTTGGCTAGAATTTTTTTTGTAACTTGAAAAAACTTATGACATCTAACAAAGAATATCAAGAATAATAAACTTAAACATCCTAGAACTTAGAACTTATAACAGGTAAAAAGGTAAATTAATGATAAAGCAAAATAATCAAAAACCAAAAACACAAAAAGGAATACAAAGTAGACAGAGGAACCCGACCCGTACCCGCGGTTTTGAACCGGTAAATCTGGTGACCCAGAAAAAATAGCCTAAGAGGACAGATAACCCAAATTTATTATTATAGATACTTAGGAAATTCCAGTAGCCTATTTTAAGTTTTGGTCTGCAAAATAAATTTTAAGCTAAAAATTAATAGTATTTATTAATTGAGAGTAAAAGTCTATAAGATCTTTACTTTTATGGTAAACAAATTAGAAAAAAGTAATAAACTGTAACCACACAAAAAAACTTGCTATGGCCATACATTTGAGCCTGCTTTGTTATTTGAATCCAATATGGAGAGTATAATCAAAGTTACAGAGAATAAATTATAGAAAGTTTTTCTTTACTGTTTACGGATAAAGATGAACTTAACTACTTTACTTATTAGTAAGAAATTCAGATTAGTCTCTAAAATAAAATTTCAAATGTTTTTCCTTCTATATATTACCCACACGGTACTTAACAGTATAGATATTTTCTTTAAATAAAACAATTACTATATGTTTAAATTCCTTTGATATGACTATCAGTTTTTTATTCTACTCATATTGAATCGAATAATCAAAATCACTTATGTTATTCTACTTCGTACTAAGCAACTAAAATACCAAATAATACACACAACAGTCGCTAAATGAATCTAAAAATATCATGTTTTTGAACATATGCTATTTAATAAGACTATAATATGAATTGTAAATTTCTGTAAAAATAAAACATAAGAAACCGGCGCGTAGAGCCGGAATACCACTAGTGTTTCAATATAATACATAAGGATCATGGTCAGTTCACTTACTCATTGTTTGAGTATATTAAGCTGTATATATTCGTCCAAAAAGAACCACAACTATTGCATTTGTTTGAATTAGATTAAAGTTGATTGATTGTTGTTGCATTTATTTTGGTTTTAATTTCCAACTTTGAAGTTTTAAAATATATTTATTTTAAAAGATATATAACTATATTACTTTCTTGTGAAATAATGTTTTATGTATAAAAATATATATGTTTCAACCTTATAGATACTTTTTTTTATTTTATGTTATTTTATGAAACATAAAGAAAATATAATTAAAATTCCTTTTATATATTAATTATCTATAAATCATAGTATCTAGATATAATTACTACATGGGGTGAAATCATACTAGCATTAATGCATAAAATCATATTAGAACTCAGTAGTTAAATGTATTTGTGTAAGAGTAATAATATGATGAATGATCTTCTGGAAATTCTCCGTGTTGCATTCTTTTTAGAGTATTTCAATAAAAGATATAATTACTAAACATAAAATACCTAGATCATGAACCTATATATCTAGATATTATAAATAAATATATAAGTTTATAAATATATATTATTTTAAGTTTTTGTAACTTAAAAAACTTTTGAAAATTCCCAAATTCTAATATATATATATATATAGATTTATATATATTTGTCTGTATATAAATATATGTTCGTTTTAGGTTTAAAAAAAAAATATATCAAAATTTATTTGTCTAGGAAATTTATTTTATCATTTTAATTCATCTAGTATGTTATATATTCTCTTTATGCCAATTCAAATATTATTATTTGATCAAATTATATTTATAGTAAAAATATTATTAATCTTTTTTTTTTGAACGACATAAAATTCACTAGATAAAGAAACGGGTTTTAAGGACCCATTCCAATAAGGTTTTGACAGAGGCAATATTTTGCTAGGACATCAGCCCATTAGAGTCACGTAGAATGAAAGAAAATAAAATAGAGAGAGATGATGATGAGATGATCGAATCGACATCCTATAAAACGCCAAAGAGCTCCATCGATCAGAGATTCGAATTGATGGCTTTCACAAACCCTTGAAAATCTGAGTGAAGCAAGATGTTGTTGTAGTTGAGTGAAGAAGCATGGAGAAAGGCTTCCCGAATTGCCAGTGCTTCGGCCATGAGAAGTGAAGAAACTGACTTTTGGAAAGGTGATCCACGGGAGATTTCCATCGAATTATGATCTATGAAGATCCAACCTATCCCAGCTGATTTGTACTCTCGTTTCCATGCCGCATGCATGTGATTGCGTTCAGCGGTGGAAGAGGCAATCGTAACAGTGGTGTGTTGTTTCTCGTTGCGATTGGAGCGAGCTGTTGAGCATCTTCCCATTCTTTGCAGGAGACAATTTCTTTGTTGATAACCTGTTGGTATGACAAGGATTTATTCTCAAAAAACAGTTGATTCCTAGCTAGCCAAATACCCCAACAAATCCAGGGAAATAGATTTGTAATGGAGCCAATGGGAGGTAGGTTGATCGTAAAGTAGAAGCTTGGAGCTCTTGTTGGAAAGAGGAGCACTGGCTAGTGTCAAATCTGGAGGTCCAAGGGGACACTGACCACACTTCTGCAGCAAAAGGGCAATGGAAGAGCACATGGAGAAGAGTATCAGGCAGGCCACATGGCAGACAATTGGTGTTATTAGTAATGTTCCTGCGGATGAGATTGTCCCCTGTAGGTAAAGCATTTCGAGAGCATCTCCATAAAAAGAATTTAATATTTGGAAGTAGTGGAGGTTTCCATATGTTCTTTTGCCAGCTCCACGTATTTCCATCCAAGAATGGGAGTGTCGATTGGATTCTAGCCGCTTTTGAAGACTGGTAACCTGATCTTGGTGAGTAAACACCAAATTTGTGTTGTGTCCTAAAGAGTCTTGAGTATTAAATTTACTCGGCTTGATTGTGTTGTGTTAGTTCTGGAAGCCGTCTTTCTAGGAGCGCTTTGTTCCATTCCTTTCTTTCTCTTGAGAGGAGGTCAGAGACAAAGAGGTCTTGATCTTGAGGTAATACTGGACCAAAAGATTTTAAATCTGATTCTGTTGCAATCTAGTTATCTGATAGACCTTTGTTGATTCTCCATTACCTATGGCTTTTCCTTAGGTGATTTAGCAAGATATCTCTTCCCCACAAGACGCCTTTCCAGCCATGAGAAGAGGAGGATGATGGAGCGACTTTGAAAGTATAAGTCTTATGGCAATATTTTCCTAGCAGGATACATGCCAGAAGACAGCTTGGTTTGGTGATCACACGCCAAACAATTTTTGAAAGGAGCGCTTGATTAAAAATCTCCACATTCCTGAAGCCAAGGCCCCCTAGATATTTTGGTAACATAAGCGTATCCCATGCTACTCAGCATATAATTTTCTTTCCCTCCTTTGTATCCAACCAAAAACGTATTAACACTAATTGAATATGTTTACATAAACCTGGAGATAACTGGAAGCAATTCATTGCGAACGTAGGGATAGGAGAGAGCACAGATTGTAGCATTGTTGCCTTCCCAGCAGTGGACAAGAATCTCGTGTTCCAGCTTTGTGCTTTCTGCTTCATTCTATCGACTATGGAAGCGAAGAGGTCTCTCTTTTTCCTCCCAAAATGTTCAGAAAGGCTAAGGTATTTTCCTACTCCCCCATTTTTCTCTATTCTGAGTTGGAGTTTAACCCTTGCTCTTATGTCTGAAAGTGTCTTTGCAGAAAAAGAGATGAAGGATTTTAGGACATTTATCTGCTGACTTGAGGCTTTCTCGTAGTCATGGAGTATGTTCATCAGATTGGCGTAGGTTTGTGGGTCTGATATGGTAAAAAACATAGTGTCATCAGCAAAAAGAAGGTGGTCCACTTTGGGACTATTTCTTGCAAGTAACGTGCCAGAATCTTGTGTTTTTATGTAGAGGTCAGATAGGACTTCTCAACACAAGATGAATATGTATGGAGACAGTGGATCACCCTGACGTATACCTCGTTAAGGAGAGATATTCCCGCCACCTCATTGTTGATTAAGAAGGAGTATGTGACTGTTGAGATACACTGAAGCATCCAGTTAACCTAGGTAGGATGAAATATCAACCTCTCTAGAGCATCTTGTATACCACTTTAGATGATCATAAGCCTTACTTATATCTGTCTTTACCGTCAATGAGCAGCGTTTGGTGGCTCCCGAGATTTTAGATAATGCAAGACCTCATTTGTTATTAAGACGTTATCCAAGATAGTCTTATCAGGTACAAATGCTGACTGGTTTTTGAGATAATGTCTTGTAGAACAAATTTTAAGCAGATAGATAATAGTTTAGAAATGACCTTGTAGTAGACGTTGCAAAGAGCTATTGGTTTATAATATGAAACCTTTTTTGGACAGTTAATTTTGGAGATGAGTCTGATATGAGTCGAGTTGACCGCAAATGGAATATTACTTGAGGAGAAAAAATTATGAATTTCTTTTGAAATTGCAAGGTCACCCACATCCCAGTTTGTTTGAAAGAAACTCGACGAGAGGACTTCTTTAACCTCTAGAGCCGTCACCATAATGAATTTTGAATTGTAAAATCGAAGATGCAGGGTGAAAGAGCCTTAACCACATTCTCCGCACAAGGTGGATTTGTTAATATGAAGATGTTGTTGAAATAATCTAAAATAACTGATACTATTTTATCATCTTCAAAAACCGGTAAGCTCTTAGGGTCTTTTATTACAATAATTCTATTACGCGCTCTCCGTATTTTCGTAGAGACATAAAAGTATTCCATATTTTTGTCTCCCAGAACTAACCATAATTGTCTACTACGATGTTTCTAGAATTTTTTAAAATAAATATATATATAAACAGTTTTCTGAAATTAATATATATATATATATATATATATATATATATATATGTGTGTGTGGATATGTATATAAATCTATGAATTTTAAAATTATAGATGTATTCCTTTTTGTTTATGTTGTATTAAATCTTTTTTTAATTTATTATGTATGTAAAATATATGTATTTTATAGAGAATCCTTTTTATAATTTATGTAAATGATGTTATAATTAACGTGAAAACGATACATAAAAACTATTAAATAATATTATAAAGATATATTAGTAATAAAAATATCTCCATTAGCATTTTTCTTCTTTAAACACTATATATAGAATAATAGTGTCTCCAATAATACATTATATATTAAACTAAATATAGAAATATGAAGGTATTACTCAAGCGTAAAATAACACTATTCATTTATTATATTCTTAATTTTTTCTTTACAAAATAATAGTTTGTTTTTATTTTATTTTCTTGGTACAAAAACAATTCATTGTTATATGTTTCCATTTTCTATCTAATAAAAGTTGATAATATATTTTTGATATTAAAATATTATGTTTAGTATTTCATTTATGTTTTATTTATGTTGTATAATAAAATGTCAATTCTAAATTAATTGTTAACTTTAAGAATTTTGTAAATGTGTTGGTTTATTGTTACAAAATAAATAAAAAGTAAAATTTATTTTTAAAATTATGGATATTATGGTAATTTAATAAAAAGATTTAAGGGAAAAATAAAGATAATAGCAAAATCTTCTTTTTAATTTTAGAATAATTTATCTTTACAGTAAATAAACAATACTATTTTTCATTTAAGATATTTTTCTTTCTCTGTATATGTCTGTTCGACACTGGTGTGAATATGAAATGATATTACTATTTTTCTCTCAAAAATATTGTTTTTTAATCGCTACAAGAAAATACATCCATGTTTTTTCCATGTACCATTTAATATTCTAACCCACCGTTTCAACCTTCAAGCATAGGTACACTGTATTTTTCACGTAAAACATACTCTTTCTCCAATTGCTGCCACCTTTTTTAAACTTAATCTAAATATTTTGTAGATTGTTATTTTGAGTGGTACTTGGATTTATTTGGTAAAAGGAAGTAAAAGAAAATTTCGTCAAAAAAAAAAGAAAGAAAAAGAGAAGAAGGAATTTAATACTAAATTTGCTAATGTCATCACCTACTGACTGACCACGTATCTCCACGGGTGGTGTATGTCCTCATACCAGACAAATTCAGCCAGCCTTGCTTTTCTATTTTTTTTTCTTTTATATACCAAAATTAACTAGCGTAATTCTGAAATTCATGCTTTTAAAACGTGTTAATATTTTTAAAATATTCGGCACTTAATAATGTTCAACAAATTTTATGGTAGTTGATCAATCAATTTGGTTTCCTAATCCTAAAAAAAACAAAATTTGGATAAAAATAACCTAATATTATACTATAAAACATCATTATCAGAAAAAAAGCATGTAATTTATCAAATAATTAAGTTATCTCTAGAAAAAGCTTAAAAAATTGAACTATATAAGATTTGGCAAATAAATGGCCAACATATAGGTATGTACAACAGATAAAATAATAACTAATCAATCTCTAATCACACATTAGTTGAATCATCAATATAATGACTTATTTCTTTCCTCTCTGCGAGTATACAAATATAGCTACTCGCTTAAAGACTATCGTGGCATTTCTCCGTAATTAAATACAAAAACCAAGGTCATTTAAAAAAGTTCCTTAAGTCTGACACTACTACATGACCTTGCCTTTTCTCTTTGGTGAATGGCCTCGTAAGCAGTGATAAGGACACATGCATGCCATTCACATCAACGGTCAAGATCTCTTCTTTAAACCATAACTCACCGTTGGATCATCAGTAAAACCACGGTTTTAGTTTCGGACAGCCAGGTGGGGACCCCTTTTCTGACTGTGATGTGCTTCTTCGTTGGTTAAGACTTCTTTTCCATTACCAAGTCACCGAAGAGACAGAGAGAGAAAGAGAGAGAGAGTTTAGTTTCTGGGCTTTTGCTTGCGTCTTGATCTCTCTCTCATCAATCTTCTGATCATCTCTTCATCATTGTTTTTTTTCTTTCTTTCTTTCTTTCTTTCATGTTAACCGCTTTTGTTTCAGAGGGACGAAGGAAGTTTCTATTTATAGTTTTGTGCTGATAGATTCTATAATCATCATGTTTTTTTTCTTTCTAAATTTAGCATAAAATGAATCTCTCACTTGAACTTGTCTAGATTTAGTTTATCTCCTTCCTTCTAGAACTTTTTGTGGATCTAGTTTTCCTCGAGCTCAGGATCTGATTGGATCTTGTTCTAAGAAGGAGAAGAAGATATGAACTACTTTCCAGATGAAGTGATAGAGCACGTCTTCAACTTCGTTACATCTCATAAAGACAGGAACTCTATATCTCTGGTTTGCAAATCTTGGTTCAAGATCGAGAGATACAGTAGACAAAACGTGTTCATAGGAAACTGTTACTCCATAAGCCCGGAGAGGTTACTAGGGAGGTTTCCTTGTTTCAAGTCTTTAACCTTAAAAGGGAAGCCTCACTTCGCTGACTTCAACTTGGTTCCTCACGGATGGGGAGGCTTTGTGCAGCCTTGGATCGAGGCTTTAGCGAGAAGCCGCGTGGGGTTAGAGGAGCTGAGGTTGAAGCGTATGGTTGTTACTGATGAGAGCTTGGAGTTGCTTTCACGTTCGTTTGTGAATTTTAAGTCTTTGGTGCTTGTTAGTTGTGAAGGGTTTAGTACTGATGGTTTAGCCTCCATTGCATCCAACTGCAGGTAAATTTTTTGTTGTAATGACTTTAAAACTGTAATGAGTTTGTTTGGTTCTGTTTTTGAAAAGTTTTGGGGTTCTGTGTAGGTATCTTCAGGATCTTGACTTGCAAGAGAATGAAATTGATGACCACAGAGGTCAGTGGCTGAGCTGTTTCCCGGAGACTTCCACTACTCTTGTCACATTAAACTTTGCGTGTCTAGAAGGTGAAACCAATCTGGTGGCGTTAGAGAGGCTAGTTGCAAGGTCTCCGAACCTAAGGAGTTTGAAGCTTAACCGTGCAGTGCCGCTTGATGCATTGGCGAGGTTAATGGTGTGTGCGCCGCAGATAGTTGAGTTAGGAGTAGGTTCTTATGAGGATGAGCAAGATTCAGAGTCTTGTCTGAAACTCCAAGCTGCTATAAAGAAATGCACATCGTTGAGGAGCTTGTCTGGCTTTTTAGAGGCTGCTCCTCATTGTCTCTCAGCGTTCAACCCAGTATGTCATAACCTTACTTCATTGAATCTTAGTTATGCAGCTGAGATCCATGGCAGCCACCTCATTTGGCTTATTGAGCATTGCAAGAAGCTTCAGCGTTTATGGGTAAACTGATCTAAGTTTCTTTAAAATAAGAATGTTTTTTTGTCAATGTTCAAAAAATCGTTTAGACAGTAATTAGGCGCTTTATAGAGGATTAGTGTCTAGGCGAATTGGTTTTATGAATTAATTGGTAGTATCTACTCTTGGTATCGATCTGATAAAACTTTCACTGGTTAATGTGTGAATTAGAAAGGATTGGTCACCGAAATATTAACTGTAGACTAAATCTTAATATACCTCGGAACAATATATTTTTGTTACCACGAGATATATTAGCAGATGTCGATCATTTGATTGTGATGAAATTTCGAATGGGTATACTTGATGATATGAACCATTTGAAAATAACTTATTCGCTCTGTTGCATGCGGATCTTTTAAATACTAGTTTTGGTTTTTCATTTTTCCAAAAAAAAAAAAATTTAGTTTATGAAAAGTTTGAGTGCTGCCCAAACCGATTTTTAGAATATATCTATTAGTCGTAAAAAAAAATATTTAATATTAATAGTGTTTGTATGGTTGTCTTGCAGATATTAGATAGTATAGGTGACAAAGGGCTTGAAGTGGTAGCTTCTACATGTAAAGAATTACAAGAGCTTAGGGTTTTTCCAACTGATTTACACGGTGGAGGCAACACAGCTGTGACCGAAGATGGTCTTGTCGCCATCTCCGCAGGCTGCCCTAAGCTTCACTCGATTCTCTACTTCTGCCAACAGATGACAAACGCAGCCCTCATAACCGTCGCCAAGAACTGTCCAAATTTCATCAGGTTCAGACTCTGCATCCTCGAGCCACACAAACCCGACCACGTCACATCTCAACCACTAGACGAAGGCTTTGGAGCGATAGTGCAAGCATGCAAGAACCTGAAACGCCTTTCAGTCTCTGGTCTCCTCACGGACCAAGTCTTTCTCTACATTGGGATGTTCGCAACTCGGCTTGAGATGCTCTCTATAGCTTTTGCTGGGGATACGGATAAAGGCATGTTGTATGTGTTGAATGGTTGCAAGAAAATGAGGAAGCTAGAGATTAGGGATAGTCCGTTTGGGGACACGGCGCTTCTTGCTGATGTGAACAAGTATGGAGCAATGCGATCCCTTTGGATGTCGTCATGTGAAGTCACTCTTGGGGGATGCAAAAGGCTTGCACAGAAAGCGCCATGGCTCAATGTGGAGATCATAAATGAGAATGATAATAACCGGATGGAGGAGAATGGATATGAGGGAAGACAGAAGGTGGATAAGTTGTATCTGTACCGGACTGTGGTTGGGACAAGGGTTGATGCGCCGCCATTTGTGTGGATTCTCTAGTTTTTGATTTTTGTTCCGACCAAACATGGATCTGGTTCAATGCTTACGTTCGTGGTACTTTCCGAAATTAGGTGTACTTTTTTTTATGTTTTATTTAAGACGAAAAAACTTATTCTTTTGTGAAAGCCTTTCTGTTTTTTTCTTTCGTCTTTTGACTCTCTTTTTGTGATTTATTGTTTTTTAGTTACCCGAATGATAATATTGAACAAGTAACACTAGATGATAAAAATGATGTCCTTAAGTAACTTGTAAACTTAGGTAGAACTTGTTTGCGGAAATTGTGTTGCCTTTCATTGATATTCTCGAGTACATATATACATATGTTTACAATATCTTCATCAGAAGATTTGACAATATTTACAACTACCAAAGACTTATCAACAATACGTTGTTCTTATCTGCAACTAACCAACACTATCCAAGACCGGTTTGGCCAACCAACCCAAACCACTCTTAACACTCCCCCTCAAGTTGGTTCGTGTAGATTACGAACGCCCAACTTGTTAAGCAGGTACTGAAACGAGGAACTCCCCAAAGCCTTCGTCATCAAGTCAGCAAGTTGCTCAGTTGTTCGTACATGGCGCAACGTGATTAACCGATCTTGTACTGCATCACGGACGTTGTGACAGTCCGACTCAATGTGCTTCGTCCTCTCGTGAAACATGGGATTAGTAGCTATGTGGATGGCTGATTTACTGTCACAGAACATCATCATAGGATCATTGTGGCGAACACCAAAATCTCCCAACAAACGCTTCAGCCACTTCAATTCTCTCAATGTCGCTGCCATCGCCCTATATTCCGCTTCTGCAGAGGAATGAGACACCGTGTCTTGCTTCTTAGTCTTCCAAGAAATGGGTGAGTCTCCCAACAACACAACAAACGCGGACAAATATCTTCTTGTCAACGGACATGAAGCCCAGTCTGAGTCACAAAAGGCGCGTATGCGAAGATCACTCACCGCTTTTAACATAATACCCTGTCCTGGGCAACCCTTCAAATACCTGAGAACTCGTACCACCGCGTCCCAATGTGCCTCTCTTGGCTTATGCATCACTTGCGACAGAACATGAATCACATAACTCAACTCAGGTCTTGTGATTGCAAGATACACTAGGCGACCAACGACTCTTCTAAACCTTACTGGATTTCAATAAAATGGCCCCTTGTCAGCCAACAACTTATGGTTCTGCTCTATAGGCGTTGTTACAGGCTTGCATCCCAACAGACATGCTTCCGAGACGATGTCGAGAGCATACTTCCTCTGCGAAAGAAACATTCCCATCGGTCCTCTCGCTATTTCAATGCCAAGAAAGTACTTGGCTTTACCCAAATCTTTCATCTTGAACCAATCACTCAAATAAGTCTTGAACTTCTTCATCATTTCCATGTCATCACCAGCTATTATCAGATCATCTACATAGATGAGAACACGCAAGCTACGACCACCACTGATGTACGTAAACAAGGAATAGTCTGAATACGATTGTTTGAAGCCAAACTTCTTGAGAGCAAACGTGAGTTTGGCGAACCAACAACGCGGTGCCTGTTTCAAGCCATAGAGAGATTTTCTCAGCTTGCACACTTTTGTAGGCCTCTCACCATAGAATCCGGGAGGCATCTTCATGTAAACTTCTTCTTCCAAATCTCCATGTAAGAAAGCGTTGTGCACGTCCATTTGATGCACCTCCCAATTCTTTGCAACTGCAACTTCCAACAATGTTCGAACTGTGGTTATTTTCGCCACAGGCGCAAACGTCTCACCATAATCTTCTCCTTCTACTTGTCTGTTACCACACACAACAAGTCGGGCTTTTGGTCTCTCTACTGTCCCGTCTGCGTTGTACTTATATTTGAACACCCATTGGCAAGCCAGCGCCTTCTTGCCCTTAGGCAACTCCATGACATCCCAAGTTCTCTGTCCTTCCAAAGCTACCACTTCCATCGACATAGCTCCATTCCACACTGGATCCAGCATCGCTTCTCTCCAATTTCGTGGCTCTACACCTGAAGAAATTGCTGCAAGAAAAGCTTGGTGTCTCTCTGAGAACACTGCGTCAGAGACATAGGCCGTAATAGGATATGAGGAACTGATTTTACTTGGACTCGTTTCAGAGTGCCGAGACGGAGTGGGATGAACTGGGAGTGTGTGTTGTTTATCGGGACTACAGTGAGAGTTGTATGAGACGTAGTCGCGAAGTTTCACAGAAGGCACTGGGACACGATGACCCCTGCCAAGGCTCGGTTCTGTTTCTGTAACTGCAGCTTGCTCTGTTGCTGCAACCGGAGCCTCTGTTTCTGCTACCACAGGCGCTTCTTCCTCGGTGACAACCACTGCGTCACCTTGATCCTTTTCTGAGACAGAATCACTCCCCCTGGACTCCAGGACTGGCTCAATGTCTTCTCCCCTATCCAGAATCTGAGGTGGAGAAGAGGGTTCTGCAGACGAGGTGACTTGTTCATCAAGGAATGGAAATGACGTTTCAGTGAATTCCACGTCTCGTGATACAAAGAATTCTTCAGTCTTCAGATCATACAACCTCCATCCTTTTTTCCCAAATGGATAGCCGACGAAGATACACCTTCTGCTCCTTTCCTTAAACTTGTCTTTGTCGCGAGATGGTTTATGTGCGTAACACAAACAACCGAATGTCTTTATTCTATCATACGAGGGAGGCTTTCCATAGAGACACTCATACGGAGATTTCCCGTTCAAAAGGCTGGAAGGAGTTTGATTGATGAGATGTGCTGCTGTCAATACACTCTCACCCCAAAACTTGATTGGCAGGTTTGCCTGGAACATGATTGACCTTGAAACGTTGAGGATATGACGATGCTTCCTTTCCACTCTTCCGTTCTGCTGCGGTGTTGCTACGCAAGAGGTGTGATGAACAATGCCATTTTCGGTGAAGTATTTTGACAAACACAAGAATTCTGTCCCATTGTCACTGCGGACTGCTTGAACTGAACGTCCGAACTGTCGTTGAGCAAAGGAAACGAAGTTTGGCAAGACTGTTTTGACCTCGGATTTCTCCAACAACAAATGTACCCAGACAGCACGTGAGCAGTCGTCAACTATTGTAAGAAAGTAGATTGCCCCGCATGATGCTGGTTCTCTATAAGGTCCCCACAGGTCCACATGTATTAATTCAAAAGGAATAGCAGCTTTATTATAACTTTCTGAAAACACACTGCGAGTTTGCTTAGATTTAAAACAAATATCACATCCTCCAAACTTGTCGGAGTGATTTGAAACACCAGAAACAAAAGGTAAAGAACTCAAAACACCAAAAGATGGATGCCCCAGCCTGCGATGCCACAAAGCCTTATCCTCTGCCGCCTTCACTCTGAGACCTCGCCGAACCGTAACATCCTGATAAACATACACACCATCCCGTTCTTCACCTGCTCCAATCAGGGTCCTCGTAAAACGGTCCTGCAAAACACACAGTGTATCAGAAAACACAGCAAGACAACCTGTCTGTTTCAGTAACTTCGCAACAGACAGCAATGTGCAGTTTAAATCAGGAACTAGCAGAACATGAGGCAGGGTTATTTTGTCTGAAAGTCTCAGTACGCCACTTCGTGTGGCCTGCACTTGACTTCCGTCAGCAAAACGCACCGGGCATCCCACCACATCGTGCATGTCACTAAGCAATCTTACATCACCAGTCATGTGGTGTGATGCTCCAGTATCAAGGATAACCTCGCCGGTTTGTTTCTTACCATTAAGCTTCTCCGGAATCAGGTTGGGCTTTTGCTGATCAAGTAGAGCGGTCAGAGAGGCCCATTGTTCTGCTGTCAAAGTCGGGATGCCTGTCCCGTTAGAAACCTGAGCCTGCGTCGCATTTGATCTTACTTGACCACGTCCACGTCCCCTACCTCTTCCACGTCCATTCCGATCTCCTCCTTGGTTCCTTTCTGTCCACCAGTCGGGAAACCCGATTATCTGCCAACACTCTTTCTTTTCGTGACCTGTTCTCCCACAGTTAGAACACACTACTCCTCCACGACTCCTTGCAACATAACCGGTTGATCCAGTCAGATTACCGTCATCTCCTTGCGATATATCAGATCTGGTCACAAACCCAACAGCGTCCTGTCTAGTCTCTACTCGCGACGTCAGAAGTCTTCTCTCTTCACGTACAACTCTTTGGTAAACTGAGTTCAGATCGGGTAAGGGGTCCATCCCAATTATATTGGTGCAGACATTACCAAACCTTGACTCGTCGAGCCCCATGAGAAACATATGGACTTTCTCCTCTTCATAATCCTTGCCAATCTTCTCAGAAGCTCCACAGGTACATGTTGGAAGGGGTTTATAGTTTAACAACTCCTCCCACTTTGATGAAAGACGACCAAAGTACTCCAAAACAGTTGATCCTTCTTGCTTGCAAGCCGCTAACTCTGCTTTGAGTTGATGAACTCGCACAGCGTTTCCAATTGAGAATCTTCTCTTCAAGTCGCTCCACATCTTAAACGCATCCGGAGTGAACGTCACTGTCGAACGCACCGTCGGTGAGATTGAGGCTCGTATCCACCCCACAATCATGGAATTGACCGTTTTCCACAACTCGGCCCCTGCTGGTTTCTCATTCTCGTCGGGACATGACAGAGTCCCGTTGATAAAGCCTATCTTGCGCTTAGCACGAAGCGCGTTCTCCAACTCTGATGCCCACTCGGCATAATTCTCGCCAGTCAACGTGACTGGCGTGATCAACACACCAGGATTGTCAGAGTGCGACAGAAAGTAGGGAGACCCCATACTGATTTGCTCGTTATTGCTGCTACTTGCAGCCGTTATCTCTCCTTTTGTCATCTCTCACAATCTCTCTTTTACGATTTTATTTTTGATCTTTGCACAGCTCTGATACCATGTAAACTTAGGTAGAACTTGTTTGCGGAAACTGTGTTGCCTTTCATTGATATTCTCGAGTACATATATACACATGTTTACAATATCTTCATCAGAAGATTTGACAATATCTACAACTACCAAAGACTTATCAACAATACGTTGTGCTTATCTGCAACTAACCAACACTATCCAAGACCGGCTTGGCCAACCAACCCAAACCACTCTTAACATAACTTACTTATTGTTGATGTATTATTGTTCAAAAAGTTGTACTTATGTTAGAGTTAAACTAAACTAGCATTTTCTGCTTCTTTATTTGTTGTATCATCTAAACTTACACTTATTGTTGATGTACACTAACTCAACACAAGTGCAAAATTTTGAGTACAATGCATGAATAGACGGACCAACAGCCCTTACATCAATTGCATTTGAGAAGCCTACTTGTCGTTATAGTGATCACTTTTCTTGTTCAGTTTTATATGAAAATTGAATCTTCTATTTTTTGTATAATTGTTTTTTAGTAAATGAAATTAAAATGCTCTTGTTATTGGTCTGACTTTCTTTTTGGTAAAGGGTTGTGCTATTGGTCTGATTCGAAAAACACAATAGTTAAAAAAAAAGTCAACTACAAATGATAAAGGTTCCAAAAAAGAGAGATCTTTTTGCTAACATGAAAATGTGAAAAAAATGGCGAGATCAAAAAGTTTAATCTCAACGCTTCTTCTTGCTTCCCTTAGATGGAGTTACCATCAAATACACAAATGTCACAATAATCGAAATCACTGAGATTTGAGGTCCAAATCTACCCACCAATCTCTGCAAATAAAGAAAATCACAATCATCAGACCACATGATGAACATAAGTATGAATGTATGATGCTTAAACTCTTCGCAAAAGGGTCATGAATCATATAACATTTGATGCATGTTAAATTGACTGGTAACATAATCATAAAGATTTATTGACAACTTTCACCAAGTCTTCCCCTGTTTATAAACTACATTAAAGAATGTGAGAGAGATACTGATTCGCACATACCTTTGCCTGAATTTTAGCCACGTTCAAGATGGATTCAATAAGAAACAGAGAAAAGTCAAGTTAGTTAGTAACAGAAGACAAGCCAAGAATGTGGATGAATCAAGTAACTTTTTAACGGAATGACCATTACCAAATCAAGCTTCTTTTCAGGGATGGTCTCAGCAAGTACATCTAGAGGCATTATTGGAGTTGAATAAGCCTAAGTTTCAAGAAAGTTAGACAAATTTATAATTACAAGCTTCCTTTGGCTTTATTTTGAAAAATCATAATTATAGAAACCAGAAGCACAAAAAGTAATAATTAAAATACCTGAAGGACACCTTTAGAAGGGACACGGAAACTAACAACAGCTGGTGAACCATAGAAGAGACCCTTTGTCTTACTCTTCAACTCAAATGAATGTGACAGAACCTGACCACTACACACCAGAAAACCATATGTTAATAAATAAATTTCTTGTTGTTGTTAGAAATTAATGAGAGAGACTTCTTACACGTCAAGTTTTTCCCATGACTTTGAAGTGTTGCCTCTAACAATCTCAAATAGATTTGAATTCCAGGTATCATCTACCAGATTTACATCATATGCTGATCTGCGAAAAAAAAAATTACAAAAACCAGATTTTTTAATAACTTTTTTCTAATGTTTGTTATTGAATTTCAAACCAGGAACGTTCTTTAAGGCACTCATAATCATCAAGTATTATTCAGAAATCCAAATTTTTCTTGAATACCAAACTATGGATAAAATTGACGATATTTCTAGCCCTTGAATATTTGAGCAAAACGTAGAAAGTATATAATGTAGATAAACATTCAAAATCCAAGATTCAGAATCTAGTCGATAAAATATCGATCGGCGAGGACATGCAAACAAGTTTTGTGAGCCTTAAGAGGGTTTAAGAAAGAAAATGGAAGTGAGACTTACGAGGATCCTTGATTGTAAATGTCAACGGTGACGAAGACGCGTTGGACTCCTGATTTGATGCTTGATAGAGACGCCTTCTTGTGGACAACCATGAAAGGGACCTCTGATTCCGAGGTTGCCATTGATGCCGAAATCAGTGTAAGGAATACAAGAGCCAACGCCCACGAGAGCTTCCTCATTCCCACCTCCATCTTTTTCTTTTTTTTCTTTTTCAATTCACCGATGGTCACTCACTTAGTCACGGGAGCTTCTTGTCCTCTATATATAAGGAATGGACAAAAACATAAGGACAATCTATAAACTAAAACATATGAAGATTATATTTCCAAAAATGAATTGTGTATTTTAATGTCTTTTTATCAACAAACATATTTGTATCAATTATATTACGTTAATGATTTGATTATAAGGTTCATGTTGAATGGTTAATGGATAGAACGTGCGACGTGGTCATTTCATGCAGACCTGCACGTTCCTTTTATATATCACAATAATATTTGCAACTTGATCTCTTTCCGGAAAATATCTACATTTCTCTATTATCTCCACCCGGAAACATAGACTCAAATATACGAGAAATTAAATACTTAAGAGATCATGTTGCGCGGAAAACAAAAACATATAAATGTACTAGCCGTATCTATGAAAAATGTTTTTTTTTTCATCTTTAATACCATGCAAAAACATAACAAACTAACAATCATACTAGATCTGATGTAGATAAGTACTTTAATAAACATTGGTTGAAAACTATTTCATAAGGTTACCTCAAGGAAGATCTGTGCACTATATTTTTGGTAAGTTGTTTTTCAAAACAAAGTCAAAACTAAAAACAAATTCGGTAGTTGTCACATATGATATTGACGTAATAAACAAATCAATGTCTTGCAAGATTCAAGTAACCTTTTGGATTATATAAACATTATAGTGTAGAGTATATATATAATATGTAATGCGTGTGTATACATGTTTTGCTTTACGAACACATATACATAAAGAATTCTCAGTCATGAAATTACATGTTTCATGTATCTGTCCGATTCTCTCTTATTTGGATGAAGGTAAATGTCTAAGATGATAGAGAAGATCATATAGGGATAGCCAAGGAGACTGCCTAGTATCTTTTTGTAAGCAAAATAGTCAAGAACTGAACTACCTACAGTCATTTTTAAACATGACATCATGCCCATTTTACTTCTCAAAGAAATAGGCAAGTCATCCTTGGCTACCAAATATGATTCTTCTATTCATCTTTGACATCTCCTTCTGAACAATGCATATACACTCACCACGTGTGCATGCATTTGTAACAAATGCAAAAGTGGTAGTTTTGTAATAACATACTTTGTCAGAGATTGTTCAAACGATTTTCGTAGTAAATTCTAGAAAAAAAATCTTATTTGGATTCGAAAAATACAAAGAAAGAAGGTCTGACATGGATGGAAAAACCATGTCAAGATAGCCAAGGAGACTGCCTGAAACCTAACCCACAAAGATTCAACATGATTTTTGAATTACTACTCTTTATAAGCATATAGTAATCCAAAATCCAACATAAAACTGAATCATGGAGGTGAAAAAGAGCAGGCAAGTCATCCTTGGCTACTAAACATGACTTTGTTCGCCATATTAGACCTCTCTTCCTTATTATACACTCCCCTAGTCTATATATGTTTGTACGTATTCCTCACATGCATCTACTGTCTATTTATAACCTTGAGAAGGAATAAATGCATATTGATTTCTTAAATTATCTCTTTTTTGCATGGGCTACGTAAATGGTCAACTTTGTATTCTCTATCACCGGAATATGTTCTTTTTAATGGACCATTTTGGGTCACTAAGATAACATTCTTTTTTGTTTATGTCTGTTCGTAGCTTTGTACGACTTTAATTTTGGAATTCAAGTGATGTAGGTGTGGTTAGCTCAATCATCATGAAATAACTGTGTTTTTGTGTGAATGTGATTTTAAATAGCATTAACTAAGTCTGAATATGATTTTAATGTACCGTTAAATATCATTAACAGCAAATGGTTTCAAATGTACTATACAGACTTGGAGAATGGGTTGGTTAATGGAGTCGTTTGGGTTTTGAGTTCCAGACGATATGCTAGATTTAGGGAGAGTTCAAAAGGATTTGTATGCGCTTAGTTTTGAATTAGAGAGCTTAGTATGAGCGATGCAAAATCTGCTATAAGACATAGTTCGTATTGCTCATATTTCATTATGATATCGACATGTCTAGTTCGAATGGTTGACAATCCACAAGATTGGCATGCCTTTGCTTCCCAGCTCTATGATGTGGAGTTTCTGGAGAACCAATTCGCAAATTTTTTTGTATCTTTCCAAGTTAGGATCAATAACGTTAAAGCAACGCATTATCGCTCGAAAGGTCAGAAAAAAAAAAGAGAGAGGTTATTTTCACTTGTTTTAGCATATATCTTAACCATACTAGTCAGCATACGATTGAAACAATGTTTTCTTTAATCCACAAAAGTGTTTGCTGCAATTTGTTTTTAATAATAATATTGCAGACTAAGAGTATTCAAGATATATGTTTATATGTGTGTATGTGTGATGATGAAATGAAATAGCGTCAAATAGATATATTTCTTCTCATCATGAAAGAAACTGGTTTTATAAATATTTTTAGATATTGGTTTGAAAATGTATGTCCGTATGTGATGTCAAAATGGTTCAACCCATGATATAAACAAACAAGTAGATTAAAATATGTTACAATTGTTTTGTTAGAGAAAAATAAACCAGGTGTGTTGACAAGATAGATTTTCCATGTATATTTTGTGGAAATTTGGTATCACTGGAGGAAAAAATCTTATGAATAAAAGTAGAAGAGTAAAAGGGAGCATTGTAGTTTTCTTTTCAATTGCACCTAAATTGGCAAAAGAAAAAAAAAATTATGTATATGCATGGTCCTTTGAATATGTGATCTCTCATATACTATAATCCTATCTGAGCGCATTCTGTGAAAATATGGTCCTTTGAAGCGATGCGTCTGCCTTCTGGGATGGACAAATTGTTCTTAACTTTTTCTGTGTAACTTATAAAATTTTAAAGTACTCTTTATTTCCTTTACAAATCCATAATAAGAAAATTTGCACGATATGTGACATCTATCTGTATCACCTCTTTTGGATCTTAAGAGGTTTGACCGCAAAATTAAAGAATTAGAATACCTTTAGATCAAAGAGTCAGAATACCATTCATTTGCTAAAGTACACGATTCTCTTTTCTACTATCCATATCTTTTTCATAACCGATTGTTGAGATTTGATTTGGTTCGAATGTCATTATTCTTGGTATCAGTAAATTTTCACAAATATTATTCACTGGCACGTTTGGATAAGTTTCTAGCAAAAGCATAGACTGCAGAACAATGTCCAGCAACTGGTACAAATAAAACAATTCTCCTAAATAGTTACTTTTAAGTTTTTGTCACAAAAAAATGTTATTAAAAATAAAATGATAAAAATAAATTTCATTAAATAAACAAAAAAATGTTTTATCCTTTGCTTTATAATCTCCTATTAGCTATTTGTATAGTCTCCTATTACCTATTTTTAAGTTTCAAAAAAGATTTCCTTTTGAGACTAATTTAATTTTATTTATTTATTTTCAATTTTAGAAATTTCAAATCCCATCTTTTCAGATCTCACCTCCAAATCTCATCCCTGACTATAAACTAAAGTCTATGGTTAGATAATCCTAGAAATATAAAGATATATTTATTCTTTAATAAAATTTATTATGGTATCTTTTTATTTAGATACTATTTTGTGAAAATAAACTAATAAAGATATCACATAAAATTTCTCTTACTTAAAACAACACTATCTGATCTCTAGCTTTGTCTTTTGCCACCGCTCCTTCGGCTCTGATGACTTATATACATCACTGGAGCTAGATCTCTAGTTTAATTCTACAGTTTTGTTTCTCTACTCTCTACTCATCATCAATTCCTCTTTATCTCTTAACATGTCTGAATTTGTAGGGTTTTAATTTCTTTTTAGATCTATAGATCTTGAATTATCGCTTCATTAGAATCCATTTCAGATGATGTTGTTTTGGGTTAACCTTGGTTGATGGATTTAGTTTGGTTTGCGCTTCATCGTTTATCCATTCTGATGTTTGGTATCTGAGACAGAGGTTGAATCTGAGGCATTCTTGGTGGATTTTAGTGTTTGTCCTATGTCTGGTTTCAGCAACGGTGTAAGTGGTGTTCAGATGGTGGCGTGGTTGTTTGTGGTGAACAGAACAAGCCTATTTTTCTTTAGAAGTTTTAGTTTCTTGTCACCTTTCCATCTCTCAGTCATGAAGGAATCATTCTCGTGGCCTTTTAATAAGCGTGTCTTCCGGTTGTTCTTCTGATTCTCTTGTTCTCTAGTGGCTTATGTTCATGTTAGGTGTTTGGAGTTTCATGTTAGGCGTGTTGGTTCTGACTTGGTATCGTGAACTGATGGTTCAGGTATGTTTGGTCATGTGATGTTGTATTGACCTTAGAGCACGTACAACGGTATATTTAGGCAAGTCCTTAGGACATATTCCTTAAGTTTATCGATTATAAAATTTATATAAACACAAGAAAAATTACGGACTCATCCTTAGCTAAGGATTAATTTGACCTGGTCCTTGTTGACGTGGCAGGGGCAAGTGATATGGGTTTCAAGAGTTTTGTGAAAAGCACTTTCATTTTTGAGTCGAAACTTAAAAAAAAGGTTGTCTCCGAGAGAAGGCGATTGTGCGCTCCTCGGATTAAAAGGTAAATCAAAGGGATGTCTTGTTGATTTGTGGATTAAGATTAGGTTGCGTGTTATTTTCTTCGCAGTTTAGGGTTCGAATTAGGGTTATCAAACGATTTGGGGATCTTTTCGTTTGAAGTTAGGGTTCGAAAACAATTTGGGTTTCAATCTATTTGGGGATTCTTTCGTTTGTTCTTAGGGTTTCTAAATGATTTTGGTTTCAATCGATTTGGGGATTCTTTCATATGTTTTTAGGGTTTCAAAACGATTTGGTTTCAATCGATTTGGGGTTTAGGGTTATACATTGTCATTTGCATTAACGACTGTTGTAAGAGTAGCTTTGGTGTAATAAGAGTAGTTTATATGTTCTATTAACGAGTGATTTCTAAGAGTACCTTTGATTATGTGATTTGTATTAACTACTATCTTGCTCTTCTTTCAGGTCAAGGAAACATGGGACAATATAGCTACAGCCAGCCTTCTTCATCAGAGGACTGTGATCTAGATATAACAAGCTTTCTTCAAGTAGAAGCTAAGCTCTATGGGGATGAAGCTGAGAGTAGCCACAATATAGGAGAGGACCCTTCTCAACCTGAGAATGATGATGGAATCCCGAAGACCTGCTACTGTGGCGGTGACCCTATTGTTACAACATCTTACACAAGCAAAGATCCATGCCGAAGGTACTTCATGTGTGAGAGTGTTGATGATGGTGACTGTCATGTCTGGAAATGGTGGGATGTGGCGGTAATGGAGGAGTTGAGTGACTTCCAGAGAAAACTTAGGCTGCTTAAGGATCAAGGTAATGAGACGGAGCAGAAGCTGCTTAAGTTAGAGAAGACAGTGGGGGAGTTAGCTGAGAAGAAATCAGGGGTTTCAAATGGCTTTGTACCGGTTGTTTGTGTGATGATTAGTGTGTTAGTTGTAATATGTATGGTGGTCATGATCAAGTGGGTTGAAGAGAAGGACAATGGTCTAATAGAGTTTCTGTTTAGTTTGTTTCCTACCGCTTCTGATAGATGTTTCTTCATATATTTAAAACTTTTGACTTTTTTTGACATGTTGTTTCAGGAGGAGCTTCAAAGGCTGAAATTGCGAGTGTCTGACCTTTAGAAGGTAATCTACAAACAACTTCATAATCTCTATTCATTGAATTATTGAAACATAGAGTAGTTGTATAAAACTTAATTGTATAAAAACATTTGTAAATTTTATATTCCCACTGTTCCTAAAAAATCCTTATTCTAGTTTTTCACACATGTTGATAAAACACAATAAATTTGCAAAGTTTTTATATTTATTTTCTTTCCATAATTTTAAACCAATAAAAAATCAATTAGTGCAATTAAGTTTTTAGAAGTTTACAATTAGTTAATAAAACATGCATTGAAAATGTAAAAATGGATGTGTTAGAAACAATTTTTTTTCTAGAATATGTATCTTTAAGGAACGGAGGGAGTAAAACTCAGGACTAACTAAAATTTAAAAACTTTATAACACTCATATAAACTTTATAAAACTCATTTATAAACTTTATAAAACTCATTTATAAACTTTATAACACTCATTTATCCCTCGTTGCTTAAACTCGTGCACGTTAAAACTTAAAATTGATTGGTGTTAAATGCTACTTACCATTTAATTGATTTCTACCTTCCTAACTCCTTTGAGTTGATTGGTTTTAAATGTCTGCATTGATTTCTATCTTCCTAACTCCTCTGAGTTGACTGGTTTTAAATGTAACTTAGTTAGATTCAGGTTTTCTCATTAAGGCTCTGTGATGCTACTAGAGTGACACAAATCATCATTTAACCATGGATAGCAACGAGGGACTTGTTAACCTTCTGAGAAACCAAACTTCTTTTGACCTAGATTCACCCGAAACTGCTTGGTTTAGTTCCCAATCTCCTGATTAGTCTTCTGTCAAGGAGAGGAGGAAATGGTCCCCGAAAGAGGATAAAATTCTTATTGGTGCATGGCTTAACACTAGTAAAGACCATGTGGTCATCAACGAGCAGAAATGTGGTGCTTTCTGGAAGAGGATTCTAGACTGCTATAACTCAAGCCCTCACCTTGTTGGGACAACACCAAGAGAGCTTGGTCATTGCAAGCAGAGGTGGGCTAGGATTAACGAGCAAGTATGCAAGTTTGTTGGGTGCTTTGAATCGGCTTGAGGGACCAGAGAAGTGGTCAAAATGATGATGATGTGATGAAAGCTGCCCTAGAAATCTTCTCTGATAACTATTCCATCAAGTTCAACCTGGAACATGTGTGGAGGGAGTTGAGGCATGACAAGAAATGGTGTTCCACCTTTCTTGCTAAGGACAGTGTGAAGGAAAAGCGCAAACAACCGCAAGTGTTGGAGGTTGGTGGAGAAGAGGAAGTGGGAGCAGGAGAGGGTAGACCTATTGGGGTCAATGCTGCTAAAGCTGTTACTAAGAGGAAGAAGAGTGCTCGAGAAGAGGAGTTGTCAAAGTTACAGGGGATTTTGGAAATTAAAGACAAAATCTCTAAACAGCAATTACTTGAGCGTTTACTTGCCAAAAATGAGCCACTTTTTGAAATGGAAACTACTCTTAAACTCAAACTTATGTCTGAGATGATATGATGTTTATATGTTCAATTTAAGGTATTATAATGTTGTTTTGATTAATTTGACTATTGTACTATACTAACTCTTGACTTATTTGTTGTTTCAGGCTCACTGACGAGTGCACCAAGTCACAGATGAAACTGTTGATGTTTTGTTGTTTAGGACATGTGAACCAAGTCACGAATGAAGGTGTTTTGTTGTTTTACGACATGTGAACCAAGCCACATGTTGTTGTTTCACTTTTACTTCTATAAGTATTGTTGTTTTGTTGTAATGTGGTAGCTACCTATCTCCTTTTGCTTTGTTTCCACTTCGTCAGAACTTGTAAAACTTTTCTACTAACTTTGCTACTCTTTATCAAGTTCATTCTCTTCATCAAGATAGTTTTGTTTACTTCTCCAATTGTAACTCTTTATCCTGATTCAGGCGTACTAAGAGAAGATAAAAGGTGTTGTAACTATTTATTCTGATTCATCTATTTATATTACTTGCAATTGATGATATAGATTTCTTTTCAGTTTCAATTTGTTTTTTTTTTTTGAATTTTTTGCAACGAAATTAATCACATATTTAAACGTAGTATAATGAATCCATTTGCTAGCAACACCCACAACGTCTAAACATCATAATAGACAACTCAAGTGGTTTATTAGTAGTGTTTACCAAAAAAAAAAAAGTGGTTTACTAGTGTTGAAACAAATCAAGTTACCTCTCTTTACTTATGATATTTGTTTTAAAAAAAAATATAAGAGAAGAATTTGTATAAAAATAGTTTAAGACTTGTATTTATTGAACAACCAAGTTACCTCTCTTTAGTTATGATGTTTTTTTTTATATAATATAAAAAAATTCATGCAAGTTCTTGTCATGGCGCAGGAGAGATTAACACAAAATGTCATCATCTTCATCTGATGGAGTCGAAGAAAGATTGGACGAAATTTTTGACAATATCTTAGAAGAAACGTACAACAATATATTGGAGGCCTAACCCAAGAAGAAAGGGAAACGTGCTTATATAGAATGAGACCGTGAAACAGAACACAACTGATTATGGAATGACTACTTCAGCGTAGACCCTACATTTCCGCCCCATTTATTCAGACGTCGTTTCCGTATGGATAAGAAATTATTCATGCGTATTGACTATCGACTCTCAGAAGACGTTTCATTCTTTCAACAATGAAGAGATGCAACCGGAAGGTTTGGTCTTTCTCCACTACAAAAATGTACGGCATCAATTCGTCTGCTTGCTTATGGTTCTGCAGCTGACGCGGTTGATGAATACCTCCTACTTGGTGAAAGCACCGCAATGTCTTGTTTACAAAATTTCAATGAAGCAATAATCGATTTATTTGGCGAAGAATATCTACGAAGACCCACATCTGAAGATCTTCAATGACTACTCGATATTGGAGAGATACGCGGGTTTCCTGGTATGGTAGGAAGCATTGACTGTATGCATTGGAAGTGGAAAAATTGCCCAACCTCTTGGAAAGGACAGTACACCCGTGGATCAAAAAAAATCGTCAATTGTCTTGGAGGCTGTAGCTTCACAAGATCTTTGGATATGGCACACTTTTTTTTGGTCTTCCAGGTACGTTAAACGATATTAATGTCCTCGATCGGTCTCCTGTATTTGATGATATTATACAAGGTCGAGCTCCGAGAGTAGATTACGTGGTCAATGGACACATGTATAATTTGACGTACTACCTTACAGACGGTATCTATCCAAATTGGTCAACATTTATCCAATCTATCTCACTCCCTCAAGGTTCTAAAGCAGAGTTATTTGCTAAAGTTCAAGAAGCAACACGAAAAGATGTGGAGCGGGCTTTTGGAGTACTGCAAGCTCGATTTGCGATTGTGAAAAACCCGGCTCTTTCATGAGACAAGGAAAAGATAGGGAAAACTATGAGAGCATGTATCATACTACACAATATGATAGTCGAAAATAAACGAGATGGATACACTCAGTACGATACATCTGAATTTGAAGAAGGAGACGTAACCAGGAGTTCACAGGTGGATATGTCGCATAGTACGTACATGCCTCCAAGTCTCGGTGATATGCGTGGCTTTCGGATTCATGTTCGCGATAAACGTATACATGAACAATTGAAGAATGATTTAGTTGAAAATATTTGGAACAAATTCGGTGATGAAAATTAATAATTATTGTATCTTCATTTTAATCATGCAATAATTAAAAAAAATTCACAAGTTTAATAATTTATTATTTTTTAATTTCTAAGAAAATGATTCACAAGTTTAATAATTCACAACTAATTGAATAACACCAATAGACAAACATTTTTGATTAGAATCTTTAACTATTTAATAAAAAATAATAATAATAAAATAAGGTTAAGACTTTAATGGTAGTAACAACATCGGAGATCTCTTACATCACTTACTCTCTCTTGTGCTTGGTTGGCTCTTGGTAAGAGTGCCGGCTGTTTAATGATTAAAAGACTTACTTCCATTAACTTTCTCAAGAATTGTTTACAGATTCGGATGTAAGAGTAGTTTTTTATCTAGTGATTATTATAGTTGTTGCTTTCTGCTGTTGAATATCTTCGTATGTTTTCAGTTTCATCAATCAAATTCATACGGAAAAAAATAATTTTGTCTGAAAAAAATAAGACATTTTTATTTGAGAAAATTACACCATGGGTCACTTTTTTAGTTTCTTATTATATCATGGGTCATTTTTGACTCCTTAGACACTTTTTCACAATCAACCATTTCTTTCTAACTAATATAGTTAACTAAACTTAAAAAAGAGTAAAAAATCCCATAAATCCATAGAATCTCTTTTTTTTTTTCTTCTTTTGGCTCCAACCTGATCTGGTTTCTTTCTCAATAAATTTATAGCATACACTCACTCATAAGCTCCTCTATCTCTTCATCTTCTGCAATTACTTATACTTTTCCTCTGTAAAGTTGAGTTTTTGTTTCCAAGTTTGCTTTTTTTTCCTCTTGATTACGTCTCTTTTATTTGGTAACAGAGTATCCTCTTCCCTTTTCACATCTCGACCACCTCGCAATTTCATTAACACATATTCAATCCTTATTTTTCTATATGAACACACTTTAATTTTCTATAATTGTTTTTAGGTTTTGAACAAGGGAGAGATGGACACAACATATGCAAAATGCTTTGGTTGAGTCGCTTGACAGTGCATTGGGCTCAAAAAAAGAGATGATCAGTTTTTTCAGGTAACATCATCTTCTTAATTAAGTTAAATTCATATACAAAATCAAACATTGTATATTCCTTAAATTGACACAGCATATGGAAAATGCTTTGGATTTAGTTGCTTGACATTGACCAGGACTTGAAAATAGAGATAATTAACATCTTCAGGTAACATAATTTTATTGAGTTCAAAAGTATGTAATTCAGAAACAAAATTAAACATAGTAAATTTATTGAATGAGATTTTGATAAACCTTTGAATTCTGCATATATTAGTGAGCTAATGTATTGTTGTCCAAAAAGAAGTGAACTAATGTATTAAATTTTACCTTTTTTATATGTTTAAGGCACACTGCATTCTTCTATTTAATCTCAGAAGATTCAGACTTTGTGAGTCATAAAGAGAAGACGTCGGCCCTTCTGCGTACATAGTTTTGCACCAAGGCGTAGAGGGATCCACAAGACTAAACTTTTTTTTCTTGTTCTCATGTGTCCACATGTATCATGCAGTTTCACATTATCCATGTGTACACAAAATCATGTGTACACCTAAATCTTGCAAGAATCCGAGCTACAAAGTGGATAAAAAGTTAGAGTGAGTATCTCTGATGATACTATGTTTTAGTGTATGTTACTAAATTTCTCTTCAATTGGGTGTTTTCTCTTAAGAGACTATGTATATCTTTATGGATTGGATTAACATGACTTGATTTTGATTTTTGTAGGTAGGATGAATGGAAGAGAGCTGGACTACTGAGGAACTTGAGTTTAATGTTCCTGGTTTATCTCTTGATTGATTTATACCACCAGCTGATCTCAAGACCGGTTCTGTAACGGACTCATGCGAGTATGGACAAGAGGAAAGGGGGAGAAGTAACAACTCGGTGGCGTTATCTGCAGCTCACAGCGCCAAAGTTGCAGCCTTGGAGAACTGAAGTCTAAAGAGAGAGAGATTATGACTAAAACAACTCTTGATGTCTTATGTGTTTAAACAAATCTTATGTGTTTTAGTAATGTAATGGATATGGACACATAAATAACAATATAATTGGTGTACACAGATCAATAAAACTGGTGTACACATGGATGTCTTACAAAGTTGATTTACACAATACACATAAACATCAGAAAGGTGAACATTGATATACACATAGATATTATACAAATTTGATGTACAAAATACTCATGTACAACATGAACATCATACAAAATAGTGTACACATGTACATCATATAAAACTAAAGTCTCAGTCTGAGTCTTTGCAAGTTGTAGAGTGTACAAACGGTAAAATGTCTGACAGAAAATTGAGGCGAATGTCTTCCAAGTAAGGTGATTCAGGACCCTTAGCATCTGGTCATAGCTACCAATAGCAAGAAACTGACCACACGGAGATCAGGAAAAATGTTTTATATCTGATGATCAAAACTAAAAATAATTGTGGCGTACACACGATTTTGTGACCCAATGTACATCGAATTCAAGAGAAAAAAACTGTACATGTGGATACAAAGTGAAGCTTTTCGATCTACTGTACATGTAGGTTTTGAGAAAAATATGTACACGTGTACCCATCTACGCTACTCTATCCTAACGTGTACCCATCTACGCTACTCTATCCTAACCAACTTACTAAGATTCAATATCATTACCTCAGGGTAGTGCTCTGCCTCCAATACCACCTACTTTGCTAATCTCCAGATGAATAACTGCACCTCCGAGCCGGTAAATCGAATAATTTTCCGAAACAGGAACCGAGTATCCGATCCATCTGAGGTGTCCCTCGGAGAACATCCCTCACAATCACAAGGTATTTCCAGCGTCGAATACCAGAGGAACAAACAACAAAACAAATTATTAAAATATGGAGCCTTGCAAACGTCCTCCATCTTCTATATCCATTACCATGAACTCTCAGATAATACAAGGCCTTGCAAGTTCTGCACTGAACAAACCCAAAACCTTCATGCAAACGATTTACACAACAAAACCTCTCAACGTCTCAGTTTTTAAATCATTAGTCTAAACATAGTTCATATCAGTTATAACTAGTAGTAGAACACAAACATATCAAGAAAAGGAGACCTAAATCCTCAATCCAAATTCCGAAAAGCTTTTGTTTATGAAAATAACCCAATGAATACAATTACAGAAATGAGTAGACCTAAATCCACTTCTAAAACTACAATACTTCTAGGATTAACAAAGGAGACCTAAAACTATATGAAATCACACATATTCTAACATTAACATACAAAGGCACAAAAAAGTGTACATCTTTATTCACAATCATTCTTTCTCTCATATATGACCGAGGAGAGAAGTCTCTGTAACCGATTCCCGATGAGTTTCTTAAGAGAGGAAGGGAGGTTTGGTTTCAAGAGCTCAAATCACGGCGGCACATACCTAGATGGACAAGAAAGAGTTGTGGCAGAGAATGAAGAGATGCGGCGAAGCTTGAATCTGGGCGGCTTCTGTCCAGGTGATGACGGTGCAAAGAAATCTGACCAGGTGATCTTCGATAGACCACGAAGGCATAGGCACGGCAGTGTACCCGAGCTCTGGATTTGAAGGAGAAGAAACTAACGATGGAAGAAGAAGCCTTGATATTTTTTTCTGAATTTTATTTATCTCTGATAAAAAAGGAAAATAACGAGTTTTAAAATTTCATGGGACCCTTTAGTTACAAAATTTACAATAGTTAGATTTTTAGTTACCAAAAACTGCTTTAGTAGTAACATGTGACTTATAATGTCACACAAAGACAAAAAGTGACCTATAATGTAGATCTCTTTCTATTTATAAAAAAGAAAAGATTATTTGGAAAAGACTTTAAAGATATAAAATTATGGGCTAATGTTGTGCTGGGCCAAGCTTATTATATAACAACATTTAGGTGGACAAAATATTTGTTGCAAAATTAGCGTGACGAACAAAAAAATGGACGAGGTCGGTATTATCGACTAAGTTCGCCTTTGCGAAAGGTTAATGTTAGTAGCCCATCATATGTGTGGACAAGCATTTCGGCAGCACGTGAATTGTTGCTTTTGGGGATTAGACAGAAAATACACTCTGGTTATGAAGTCAAGGTATGGGATGACCCATGAATTCCCACAATCCCAGCAAGGCCAGCGCATGCATCTGCTCCGGTCCTGCATCCGAACATGAGAGTGAGTGATCTTATCAATCAAGAAACAAAGTCTTGGGATCTGGATCGGCTGGCAAATTATGTTGACGCTGCTGACATAACCCTCATAAGGGGTATGGCTATTAGTTCAACACATCGAAGAGACACATACTGCTGGAGTTACACAAGGAGTGGGCAGTACACAGTCAAGTCCGGCTATTAGGTAGCTCGAAATATATTAATGAAGGAGGAAGAGAATCTGGTAGATGAACCTAGTATCAAAAGACTCCAAGCACTTCAACATTCACCATGTCAGAGCTTTGGGATGAATTGCAAGGAATTGTTAGCAATGCTCAATAACCTCCATGGATGGCCAAACTTTTCGACGAAACTGGAGAGGATCTCGACGCTGAGGATTTGTTTTCCAGACTTCAAGATCACTTATGTACCTAGATCTCTAAATGCTGTGTCCGATCATTTAGCTAAGACTGTCCGATCCTTTTATATCGATCTCATGTATGTTGGTTGTTCTATTCCGATCTGGATTCACAGACCACCTCAAGCTTGAATAATAGATCAGCCTTTCGTTGTAAAAAAAAAAAAATGGACAAATTTTTTGTTTTGGTTACTTTGTCCCACCTCGTTAAAGTAGAAGCTGCAGTGTCTAAGATTTTACAGAAAGAATCTTAAAACATCTCTTTTGAAAAAAGTAAAATATAGACATTTCACCAAATTAAACACCTGTACAAAAACTATACACATGTGCACTCTTGGATCTGGAGACTTGGCTCAGCCTGCGAATTGGGCTAAATAAAACTATTTGTGCGCAAGTTTTTTTTTGTCAACTGTACAAGAGTTAAATAAAACTTAGTTTGCAATTATTATTTTTGTTTGTAGAAATATTAAGTAGCATACGAACCAGCATGTCATAACTTTTATGCAAAATATAATAAAAGTCGAAGAAGTCTCTGTTGTTGCTTTATATCAAAAAGGTGGTTATTTGTTCCTTTTTTTTGTGTTCTAAACTCTTTTAGATACAGAAGGTGGAGAAGTTGGACTTCTAGATGCAAAAAGATGGAAAGAAAACTTTCCAAAATTAGTTTAGGACTTACTAATCAATCAGTGTAAAGATTTATAAACCTGAATAGAAATATAATAACCTAATGAACCATCAACCAACGACTTTATCAGTTGATAACATAAGTTTAGTGAACCAACTTTCCAAAAGTTTACTATTCTTAATTTTAAATAATTTGGGTAAACTATTTTACGTTCATAATTATCCTGTTTTCTACGACTACAAAAATATTTGCCTTATTTTAAGATTTTTTTTCTACTTTAGTCATTGTTTATTATCACTGGATTCATTTCTTCATAACTATCTTCTTTTCTATGACTACAAAATTATTTTCCTTATTTAAAGATGTGTTATACTTTAATCATTGTTTATTATCACTGAATTCATTTCTTTATAATTAAACATAATAATTTATTTTCGACAAAGGATTTAATTATATTGAAATTATAATTTAATGCAATAATCAACCAACTTTTTCATCTCTTATTATAAAAATACAAACATGTCCTGTCCTCGTGTATCATTGCCAAAATAATTATTGTTTTCATAAAGAAATAATAAAGTTTTTTCCGCGCACTTTCTTGGCTCTTAGCATGGAATGAGTTTGTCCTCCTCGTTCTCGTTTTCACGAAATAGAGAAACTCAAAAACTCTTACCATCTCATCAATCTCTCAAGCTTCTCTCTCCAATGGAGGTTAAACTACTTGGCCCCGTCTTCGGTCTCTACCCCGTCTCGTCAGAAAGAGTCGTCAGCAACGCTCTAATCCCCAGTTCGAAGTCAAACCCACGACGACAAATCACGGCCACTAACTCCGTAGCGTCGAAGACTCATGGAGACGGAGCCACGGTAGCAAAAGTTGTGGGGAATCCGTATTTAGGAGCGGAGGTGGCGAGTCCCGATCTGCAGAAGAGCTTGTCTGACTTCTTGGAGGAAGCGAGAGATTTCGTGGGAGATAATGGTCCACCTCGTTGGTTCTCTCCTTTGGAGTGTGCAGCTCAGGCTAAAGGCTCTCCTCTACTCCTCTTCATACCTGGTACTTACTCTTCTAAATCTTCTTTTTTTTTTTGGACAACCAGACCATAACACAGAACTAGTCTCCCGTACTGTCTGTAAGAAAATTGGTTTACTTTTGTCATTTTAAAATATCTACATTATCTACGGAAATCTCCAATGATAGATTATTGTTGGATTTGGTTTCTGGAGTTGACCCACGTGGTGGATCCTCACCAGACCAGACCAGCCATATCGTTATAATCAGTGCTGTCCTAAACATTTACTAGGCTTAAAGTTTATTAAATTATAGTGGTCCTTATAGTTGTAATAAAATTTCTCAATGAAACAAAAGTATATATATATAAAATAGATCGTGTTATTTAATATTTGAAATTGACTAACATCTCTTGCTCAACATATAAAAATTTTAAAAAGTGGCCAATACTTTATTTACATAAGTTATGGTTTTAAGCCAATTATTGACGGTACTGGTCATAGTCAATAATGAAGGTGCATTCACATGTTGCCATTATAACGATATGGCTGGTCTGGTGAGGATACTCAGTTTTGTTTTGTTCTATGAAAGATGTGACAATTGTAAAATATTACTGATAACCAAGGTGCATTCATCTTACATTATAATGAATTGGAGTAATAGAAACTGGTTACAATTCACACAAAACTTTAAGCCTGGTAAATGTAACCAGTCTCTATTGCTCCATTTTATAATGTAAGATGTTTATATTTAAAATCATATATATAAAAAGTTACTTTTATCTAAAAGCTTCACTAAAAATATAAATTAAAATTAATTCAACCAATCATAAAAATAACTGTAAAAGTATAATATTGAAGAATTTACTATAAAGTTAAAGTTAACATAAAAATGTTAGAATATCTTACATTTTGAAATACATTATGAAACCGAAGGAGCATGTTTTTACACAATCTCATTTCCATGAACATGAAATGCTAACAAGATTGAGAAACTAAAAACCTTTGTAGGTATTGATGGTACTGGACTTGGGCTCATTCGGCATCACAAGAAACTTGGGGAGTGCGTAACTTCAAATTCTTCATTTCTTTAGAAGCTTGCAACTTCAAGAATATGGTTTCTCTGTTTTTTGATATTTCTCATTTGTCATTTCTCATGTTGTTGTTGTGGTTGTCTTTTGAGTAGGGTTTTTGATGTATGGTGTCTCCACATTCCGGTCAGGGATCGTACTCCTGCCAAAGGTGCCTTCTCTTACTCCTTACTTTGTCTAACCGAGAAGATAGCTTATTGTGGAGTAAACCCTTTTAATTGTGTGTTTTCAGACTTGGTGAAACTTATTGAGAGGACAGTTAAGTCGGAGAACCATCGTTTCCCAAACAGACCTATATATTTAGTTGGAGAGTCTATTGGAGCGTCTCTTGCGTTAGATGTTGCAGCCAGGAATCCCAGCATCGATATATCTCTGATATTGGCTAATCCAGGTACAAAGTTCGGTTCCTATATTGTCAGAACAATTTACATTTTGGTCATCTTTGACATTCTTTTGTTGCAGCCACACATGTCAACAGCCTAATGTTACAACCTCTAGTGGGAATGCTGAATGTGTTACCATATGGTGTTCCCACACTACTGGAAGAAATATTTGGTTTTAAGCATGGTACACTTTTGTTCACTCCTCATTTTCTCCAAGTGAATAATCATAAGACACTAGTTGAGCTTCGAGTTAATTTTATTTCAAAATGTTATCTTGATTTTACTTAGATGGCTGTATAATGTGATACAACATCATTAAAACATATCTCTATTACACAGGCGATCCATTGACTGCAATGTTAGAAGCTTTGACAAATGAACTTGTAGTCCATCAAATGAGTGGAGTTGGTGGAGGGATACTAAGAGATCTCTTTGCAGTTTCAGCTAATCTTCCTGTGAGCCTTTCTTAAAAACTCTTTGATCTATGCGTTTTAAGTAAAAGATGCCTTAACAAATATATATTTTAAGACTTTAAGTAGGATCTTCCATAAGGACACACTTCTTTGGAAGCTGGAACTGCTTAAGTCAGCTGTTGCTTTTGCTAATTCTCACATATACGCGGTCAGAGCTGAAACACTGATACTTCTGAGGTCTATTAAAGTTTCTCTGTTTCAAATATTCCCCAAAAAAGATTCTGAATCTTTAAAATTTGCAAAAGAGATGTCTTAGCTCAGAATTTATGTAATGTGTATATCTTGCTATGACTATTGCAGTGGACGTGATCAATGGCTACTGAATGAAGAAGACATTGACAGATACTCGCGCACATTGCCAAAATGTATTGTCCGTAAGCTTAAAGACAATGGGCACTTTCTCTTTTTTGTAAGTGATCTATCTTCATTCAATACATAAGAAGGATGATCCTTTCAGACAAGTCTTGATACTAACTACACTCTCATGTTAGGAGGATGGTGTAGACTTGGTTACTATCATCAAGTGTACTTGTTTTTATCGCCGTGGGAAGTCTCATGATCACATTTCAGATTACATTCTGCCAACCAGATATGAGTTAAAGCAACAACTAGACGACCACAAGTAAAAATTTCTCAACAAAAAGAAATCATTATTTCAAGTACAATGTCATAGCCAATACTGAATGATAATTTTTGCTGTTGTGCAGACTCTTAATAGATGCTACTTCCCCTGTATATCTATCAACACTAGAAGACGGTAAAATTGCGAGGGGCCTTGAAGGTATACCTTCAGAAGGACCTGTTCTGTACGTTGGGTATCACATGTTATTAGGACTTGAGCTAGGTCCAATGGTAACTCAATTCTTGAAAGAGAGAAACATTCACTTGCGCGGTTTGGCACATCCAATTCTTTTTATAAACGACAAAGATGCGTTGGGGGACACACAGATGTTTGATAAGTATAAGATAATGGGTGGAGTTCCTGTCTCTAACTTCAATATCTTCAAACTACTGCGCTCAAAGTCTCATGTGCTTTTATACCCCGGAGGTGTCCGTGAAGCTTTGCATAACAAGGTGATGTTACTGCTAGAGTAAATATAATAGTTTGTGACCTTTTTTCACGATTGTAGAGAGGGACTTTGCAGGGTGAAGAGTACAGGTTGTTTTGGCCTAAGCAACCAGAGTTTGTGAGAGTTGCATCTAGATTTGGAGCCAAAATCATCCCATTTGGTGTTGTTGGAGAAGACGACATCTGCGATGTAAGATCTATCTACTCAGTTATTCCTACTTCATTCATGTTATATGATCCACCAATGGTTCTATTCAGAAACTTACATTACTTAGCTTCTAAGATATATTCGTTTAAACTGTTGGCAAGAATGCTCTGCTAAACTCTACTTTAACTTGGTTGGTACATTGGATGATGTTCTCAGCTTGTCCTTGATGCCAATGATCAAAGAAACATCCCTATCTTAAAGGATTTCATGGAAGAGGCAACAAAGAAAGCTGGAAACTTAAGGTGCTTCATTTTATATACATATATACTCTTTTCTTTCCAGTAGATTGTAGTTTTGAGAGTTTTCACATTTTTAACAATAAAGTTAAAATACCAAAAATAAGCATAATTTTATAAAACAAAATTTACAAAACAAAAATTTATCATATCTTTATATTTGTCTTAATTAATATGAGACAAAATTACTATCTTTGTTGTCAAACAAATAAAAATCTTAAAACTACCATCTTTGTGGAATGGAGGAAGTATATGTTTTCTCATTTTAAATATTTAAAGTAGAACTCATATGAAAGCTGATTTTGAGCGTCAAAAATGTTAGGGAAGGAGATGAGAGTGAATTGGGAAACCAGGAATGCTATGTTCCAGGACTTGTACCGAAGATTCCTGGGCGGTTCTACTACTACTTTGGAAAACCAATAGAAACAGCAGGTATATATGCTTACTCTAAACGTTGAACTACACTTCAAGTCACTCATCTGAATACTAGAAATGGCTTTGTTTTTATTGTCGTCGCAGGCAGGGAACAAGAGTTAAAGGACAAAGACAATGCTCAAGAGTTTTACTTGCAAGTCAAGTCTGAGGTTGAACAATGCATTGCCTATTTGAAAATGAAAAGAGAGACTGATCCCTACAGACACTTGTTGCCAAGGATGATGTATCAGGCTTCACATGGTTTCTCTTCTGAAATTCCTACGTTTGAACTCTGAAATGACTCTCGCTTATGATTATTTACATAATAATTACATTATACTATATAACTATGGTTTATGTTGTACGTAGACATTACTATAGGTTCCAGCAAAAACAACCAGCAAAATCCTTTGTTAAATATTTTCTAGATTAATTGTTTAGTTGATATTAATAATTAATCTATACTATGGGTTATGTTGTACGTCGACATTATAGTACAGGTTCCAGTAATAACAACAAGAAAGTCAGTACAATACCCAAAATAAAGAGAAAGGAGATTCCAGTTGAATCCGACCCTTCACGGGGATCCTTGCACGTTACTTGTCTGCACATTTAGGAAAAAGAATCCAAGAAGTCACTGTTACTGGTTTTCTATCAAAAAGTATATATTGTTTCTTTTTTGAAACTCAAAAGTATATGTTGGCATGTTTGTTTGTTGCCGTAAGTCACCCAGGATTGGGTTCTAGTTGTCGTCTTCATGTGGACTCTTGTGTTTGGGGATTGCTCTTTCATCCACCAGTTTATGTAAAATAAAAAAAAAACTCAAAAGTATATATTCCCTCCGGTTTTATATTAACCGTCATTGTAGAGATTTTTTTGCACTACAAAATAAGTATTGTTTTTAGTTTTCAATGTAAAATTTATTAATTTTATTATGTAATTTATTTTTCTATTGGTTAAAATATGATTAGGTGTATAGTTAAATATGTTTTTATATATGAAATATGTAAAATTAATTGTTTCTTTAATCCGTATACACAGATGTAAAGTGACATTTATTATGAAACAGAGGAAGTATTGTTTTTGTTTTTTTGTTCTAAAATCTAAACCCATTTTAGGAGGCGCAAAAAGTTAGATGCAGAAAGATGGAAACGTCACTTTCCAAAGTTAGTTTTTAACTAACTAATCAACCAGTTTACTGTTTTTTTTTTTTAAATATCTGAGAGCGTTATGATAACTTGATTAACCATCAATCAACGACTTTTATCAGTTGCTAAACATTATTTTTAACGCTAGTTATTATATTATTACAATGAAAAACTTTACTACAATTAACAATTCTACATATCTTATATCTTATGAATATTCATTTCTGACTAAATTAGCATAAACTATCGTATGAGATCCATTTCTCACATTTTTTTTTTGCTGTGTTGAAAATCTCTTATAAATATTTTCTTATGTTTCTCTCAGGATTCGAAACTCTGACCTTCTAAAGTAAAAACATTAATAAACTTTTAGTGAAACAGTTGACAAACATCAGTTAGTGAACTAACTTTCACAAAAGTTTTGCTAAAATATTCCAAGTTCATAGTTATCATGTTCTTTCTGACTATACAAACTTATTTTCGGTTGACAAAAAAATACAATTTTTTCCTTATTTTAAATTTTATACTTTATCACTGGATTCATTTCTTTATAAAGATAATAGTATTCAACCAACTTTTACCGCATTAATTAACAAAATACAAAATGTCCATTTCCCGTGTATCCAAAACAATGATTGTTTTCGAAAAAGAAATAATAAAGTTTATTTTCCGCGCAATCTCTTCGCTCTTAGCATGGATGATGCATTTGTCCTTCCCACTCACGCATTCTTCTATAAATAGAGAAACGCTAAAATCACATCGATCTCTCGACCTTTCTCTCCAACCAATGGAGGTTAAACTACTTAGCTCCGTCTTCGGTCTCTCTCCTTTCTCGTCCGAAAGAATGGTCTCCATTTCGAAGTCAAACCCGCGAAGACAAACGCATCGAGTCACGGCCATTAACTCCGTAGCATCGAAGACTCATCATGTAGGTGTTGGACGGATACTAAAGTATGAAAAAGTAGAAGCAACGGTCGCGAAGGTGGTGGACTATTCGGGAGCGGAGACGGCGGGTCCTGATCTGCATAAGAGCTTGTCGGACTTCTTGGAGGAAGCAAGAGGTTTCGTGGGAGATGAATATGATGATGGTCCACCTCGTTGGTTCTCACCGTTGGAGTGTGCAGCTCAGGCTCAAGGCTCTCCTCTACTTCTTTTCATACCTGGTTCGTCTTCTAAAATATTCGTCCGACTTCTCCATTGTTTTTGGTAACCCGACCAGAACACACACTAATCCTCCGTACTATCTTTAAAAAATCCGGACACTTTATTAAGCGGACAGTAGCTCATCAATGTGTAACGTCTAAATAAACTAGTTGATCACTTAAATTATTAGTTAGTCGATTTAAAAACATACAAATTCTAAGATTCCTTCCGTTTTTTTTATATTTGAAGATTAGGATTATGTACATAGGTTAAGAAACATTTTTTTTTTCATTTTCTAAACAAAAACATTATTAATTGCTTACCTAATTAACTACAATTCAACCAGTTATAAAATAGAAACTATGATATCATTGATCATCTAACATTATTTATTAATAAGTTTTACATAGAAAATTAAAAACGTTAAATAATTTAGAACAAAAAAATTCTTCTAAAACGTCAAATATAAAAAAACGGAGAGAATAATATATTAAATAGATGTAATATATCATTATCAATTTTTGTAGTTTATGATTAAATTGTTATAATAATATAAATATTTTAGATGTTCTAATAAAATAAGTACTATTGTTTTATAAGCTCTAGTGTTTAAACGGCCGCCAATAACGTTTTTCAAACGATCATTTAAAATTAATCAACATCATCTAAAGAGATCTCCAACGATAGACTTTGGCTGGATTTGGTTTCTGACTTTGTGTGGTTGACCCACTTGGTGGATCTACACCGACCAGCCATATCGTTATAATGGAAACATGAATGCAGCTTGATCATTGGTTATGGCCATGATCATCAATCATTAAACATAAATTATTTAAACAAATAAAATATAGGCCACAATTTTAAAATATTAGATTAAACAAAAGAAGTTATGTACTTAGTTACCTTGGCAAGTTTTAGTACAACTATAAGGACCACATTAAACTTTAAGCCTAGTAAATGTTTGGGACGGCACTGATTATGACTGATGATACCGAATATTCTGTTTTGGATAAATTATAATCAGTTTCTTTGAAATATTTTAGACATTATTATATTTCCATGAACATTGAAAGGCTAACAAGATTGAAACTAAAAAACCCTCTAGGTGTTGATGGTACTGGACTTGGGCTCATTCGGCACCACAAGAAACTTGGGGAGTACGTAACTTCAACTTCTTCATTTCTCTAGAAGCTTGCAACTTCAAGAACATGGTTTCTTTGGGTCTTGATATTTGTAGAATTAGATATCAAACTGACTTGTGTATTAAGTTTATGCAGACAACGTATATATACAAAGATCAATGACGGTTTAACAATAACCGTTTAGGAAATTATACTTATCTCTAACGTAGAGAATATAGGAAACTAAACATTTATCTCCTAATCAGAATATACGATATAGTTATATTGACATATTTGTCTATATCGTAATACTCCCCCTCACGTTGGAGCGCGAAGGTCACAAACGCCCAACTTGGATAATAACGTATTGAACTGAACACGTCCAAGTGCCTTGGTTAAAATGTCCGCAACCTGCTCTTTGGTGCGAATGTGATGAAGAATAATGAGACCGTCTCGAACAGCATCACGAACCGCATGACAATCATTTTCAATGTGCTTGGTGCGCTCATGGAACACTGCATTTCGAGCGATATGAATTGCAACCTTATTGTCGCAGAAGAAACGAGTAGGAACCAGCTTGATATCGAATCCATGCAACATTTTGCGCAACCACTTGACCTCTTTAAGGGAATCAGACATAGCACGATATTCAGCCTCAGCGGAGGAATGTGACACCGTGTCTTGTTTCTTTGTCTTCCAGCTGATAGGAGAATCTCCAAGGAACGTAACGTATGCTGTAAGAGACCGACGGGTTTCAGAGCAGGCAGACCAATCCGAGTCACAGTACACGGTTAAAGACATGTCTTTCGACGAGCTCAACATAATTCCCTGACCGGGAGCACTCTTTAAAAATCGCACAATACGGAGGGCTGCCTCCAAATGAGCTTCTTTGGGAGACTGCATAAACTGAGAAAGAACATGCACTACATAGCTTACTTCGGGTCGGGTATGAAGAAGATACAAAAGGTGACCAACAAGTCTTCGATACTTGCGCGGGTCAGGCAGAAGAGGACTTTCAACTTTGCCAAGGTGATGATTCTGTTCAAGAGGAGTCGCAGCCGGCCTGCTACCAAGATTTCCCGTGTCTGCAATAATATCCAAAGTGTACTTGCGCTGAGAGAGAAAGAATCCTTCTGGACCACGACTGACTTCAATGCCGAGAAAATACTTTAATTTCCCCATGTCCTTCATAGAGAAACACTTGCTCAAGTAGTCTTTGAATTTTTGCACCATACGACTATCATTGCCACTGATAAGCAAGTCGTCCACGTAAATTAATACGCAAAGTTGAATGCCTTTACGATTGTAACAAAACAACGAAGAATCATCATAAGACTGAACAAAACCAAACTTCAGGAGCGCATCTGAGAGCTTTTTAAACCAACATCTTGGAGCTTGCTTAAGACCATACAAAGATTTCCGAAGGCGACAGACTTTATTGGGATGAGAGTGTCGAAAACCAGGCGGGAGTTTCATGTACACTTCTTCTTCGAGATCACCATGAAGAAAAGCGTTGTTAACATCCATTTGAAATACTTCCCACTGGTTTGCTGCAACCAAACGGAGAAACATACGGACAGAGGTCATGTTAATAACAGGAGCGAAAGTCTCGTTATAGTCTTCCCCTTCGACTTGCTTGTTTCCGCACACAACGAGACGAGACTTGTGGCGCCTTATCGTACCATCTGGATTGTATTTGATCTTATAAACCCACTGACTTCCAAGTGCAACTTTGCCTGGTGGGAGCTCACATACGTCCCACGTGTGTTGACCTTCGAGAGCGACCACTTCGAGGACCATAGAATCATCCCACACGTCGATCCCAACAGCTTCGCCAAAGTATTTAGGTTCGACACCAGCTGTAATAGCAGCTAGAAAAGCTTGTTGTGGGTGAGTAAAGTTAGAGTCAGAGACATACTTAGTCAATGGGTATAGTGAGTTACCTTGGATCGAAGCCGAGAACTCAGATTTGGACGTAGCGAGAGCGAGATGGGGACTTAACACGGAGCTTGGAACTGCAGTATTGTAGGTGACATAATCCTTGAGTTTTACCGATGGAACATGTTGTCGTTTGCCCCGACCAAGTTCTGTTTCTTCAGAAGACGGACTATCTGTCAAATCAGCTGCCGTAGTAGTTACTTCTTCCTCATCCTCAACACTCTGTTCTGTTACAGTTTCTTCTTGCATAGCGTCAACTTCACCCGTGCCAGCATCAGGTTTGAGTGGTTTTTCGTTATCAACCTGAACTACAGGTTGCAAACTCCCCCTGTTCAGAGACTCCACCGGACCCTCGATCACAGTAAAATCCCAGTCCTCATCAATATTTTCAACCGGTATTGCTGATGGAGCTGGGAAGGCTTTAGCTGCATATGGGAATACATCTTCTCGAAAGACAACATCGCGAGAGATCAAGAACTCATTGCTCTCAGTATCAAAAACTTTGTAACCCTTTTTGCCGAAGGGATATCCAACAAAAACACAGAGGCGACTTCTCTCTCCAAATTTATCTTTGCTTCGTGACTGCCGATGAGCATAACAAGCAGACCCAAAAACTCGTAGCTGTGTATAATCAGGTGCACAGCCGTGAAGAATTTCATACGGAGTGCGACCTTTATGAATTGAACTTGGCGTCCGGTTTATCAGATAAGCAGCCGTGAGAATTGCTTCTCCCCATAAAGTAATCGGCAAACTCGACTGAAAGAGCAAAGCTCTAGACACGTTAAGAATGTGTCTGTGTTTTCTCTCAACGCGACCATTTTGTTGAGGCGTCGCTACACAAGAGGTCTGATGCACGATCCCAACCTCGCGAAAATATGAGGAGAGACACATAAACTCTGTGCCATTATCACTCCTAATCACTTTGACAACTTTACCAAATTGTTTCTCGGCGTATGCGATGAAGTTTTTGAGAATGGTCCGAACTTCAGACTTCTCGAGCATCAGATACGTCCAGACGGCTCGAGAAAAATCATCTACAACCGTGAGGAAGTATACAGCACCACAAGATGAAGGAATGCGATACGGTCCCCATACATCAACATGGATTAAAGCAAAACAATCATCTGATTTATTAGAACTGTCTGGAAAAACTTCACGAGTTTGTTTAGCTCGAAAACATACGTCACAAGAACGAGAGCTTTTATTGGTAGATGAAAACATAGGTAAAGTAGAAAGCACAGAAAAACTAGGATGTCCTAAACGTTGATGCCACAATGACTGATCAGAAGACGCGTCGACAGTGTGTATCTTCGCTGTAGCCACATCCGTTAAGTAGTAAACCCCATCACGCTCTTCACCGGTTCCAATCAGAGTCCTCGAGAAACGGTCCTGTAAAACACAAATAGTATCAGTGAAAGTGGCAAAACAACTTGTTTGCTTCAAGATTTTCGACACCGAAATCAAAGTGCAGTTCAGCGACGGCACATATAAGACATTAAGCAACGACACTTTCTCCGATAAAGGAAGTTCGCCCATGCTTACTGCAAAGGTACGGCTACCATCTGCGAAACCTATTGAACATGCCGGTATAGAGACAAGATTTTGTAGAAGCGAGAGCTTCCCAGTCATGTGATGTGAAGCTCCAGTGTCTAAGATAACATTACCAAATTTTCCCTTACCAAACAATTTGTCGGAACTTGACTTCTCTTGGATCATTTGAGTGAGAACCTTCCACTGATCTTGAGTGAACTCGGGAAAGGAGGACGAGTGGGAGCTAGTTGCATGAGCCGCTGTTATCTGACCTTTTCCTCTTCCGGAGCTTGAGCCACGACCATGTCCTCTTCCTCTCGTAGAACCAGCACGATCGTTACGTTCATTCCCCCACTTGGGAAAGCCAATCAGTTGCCAGCACTCCTTTTTCTCATGTCCTCGGCGCCCACAATGAGAGCACGACGTTACCCGACTGTTCCGAAGAATCGAAGAATCCGAGTTGGAATCACCACGAGAAACATTCTCAACTTGACGAGTAGCAAAACCTATTGCTTCTTGTTGCTGCTCGCGACCACGAGCCGAACTCATCCTCTGCTCTTCTTGTACGACTTTTGAATAAATTTCTCCAATGGACGGTAATGGATCCGTGCCTATCAAGGAAGTGCAGAGACTCCCAAACCTAGCATCGTCAAGACCCATAATAAACTGATGAACCTTATCATCGTCTTTTTCTTTTCTGATCTCCTTTGCCGCACCACAGGTACACAACGGCAACGGTTGATAGACGTCAATTTCTTCCCACAATGTGCACAGCCTTCCATAATACTCAAGAACACTCTGTCCTTCCTGTCGACACGCAGCCAACTGTGCCTTGATCTGATGAACGCGGACTTTGTTTCCCACAGAGAAGCGTTGCTTCAGCTCGGTCCACAACTGACGCGCCTCATTGACGAAGGTAACAGAAGATTTGATCTTTGGGTCAATAGCAGTTCGAATCCACCCGATGATCATGGAGTTAACTGCGACCAATTGTCATAGTTGGGATCATCTTGCACCGGTTTCTTCAAGCTTCCATTGATAAAGCCAACTTTCCGCTTAGCCTGTAGAGCATTGAGCATCTCGTTGGCCCACTGATTGTAATTCTCACCGGTCAGAACAACTGAATCCGGGGTTGTCTGAACCAAACAGTGCATACGGAGAGACTGGCACCAAGGCATCACCGGCGACCTTTCCTGTGTCGTCTCTTCCTTCTTTGGTAATAGAACTCTCATCGGACATCGTCACTGACGAAACAAGACTTGTTCAAACTATGAACAGGAACACACACAATTTTGAGTTAAGAAATTTAGAGGAATCTTAGCTCTGATACCATGTAGAATTAGATATCAAACTGACTTGTGTATTAAGTTTATGCAGACAACGTATATATACAAAGATCAATGACGGTTTAACAATAACCGTTTAGGAAATTATACTTATCACTAACCTAGAGAATATAGGAAACTAAACATTTATCTCCTAATCAGAATATACGATATAGTTATATTGACATATTTGTCTATATTGTAATAATATTCCTCATTGTTGTTGTTTTTTGAATAGAGTTTTTGATGTATGGTGCCTTCACATTCCAGTTAGGGATCGTACTCCTGCTAAAGGTGCCTTTCAACTACTTAACCAAGAATATAGCTTATGCAGGATTAAAGCATTTTGTTTTGTGTGTTTACAGACTTGGTGAAACTTATTGAGAGGACAGTTAGGTCAGAGAACTATCGTTTCCCAAATAGACCTATATATTTAGTTGGAGAATCTGTTGGAGCGTGTCTTGCGTTAGATGTTGCAGCTAAGAATCCTGACATCGATCTTCTTCTGATATTGGCTAATCCAGGTACAAAGTTGGGTCTCATATTTTCTGGTACAATGTCCTGAATCATGACAATGTTTTGTTGCAGCTACACATGTCAACTACTTCATTTCTCAACCTCTAGTAGGAATGCTGAATGTTTTACCAGATAGTATGCCCACACTACTGGAAGAAATATTTGGTTTTAAGCATGGTACACTTTTGTTCTCTCCTCATTTTCTATTTGACTTCATGTTGTTAATTTATTTTATTTTTTGACAACGAAACTTCATTTTGTTGATTAAGTGTCTCCAAGAGAATCATACTAATTGAGCTCAAATTATTTTACTTACTAATTGAGCTTCTTTGTTTTTTGAACACAACTTAATTTCATTCAAACTCAACTCTTTCGGTTACAATAAAAAGAGGGATCCCTCCTCTCTGATTCAAAAGATAAAACTACAATAACACAAGTAGATAGACAAGATAGTACTTCATGAGAAGATGACAGCGAATTCAAGACGAAGCTCAAATGCGTCGATAAATCTTTTACCACAAAGTCGAATAGCTGAGAGATAGTCACATAGAGATAGTCAAATTTGATATTTAAAACGTCTTCCTGATTTTAATGGATGTAGAATGTGATATTTATTACACAGGCGATCCATTGACTGCGATGTTAGACGCTTTGACGAATGGATTTGCTGCCCATCAAATGAGTGGAGCTGGTGGAGGGATACTAAAAGATCTCTTTGCAATTTCTGCTCATCTTCCTGTAAGAACACCATCTTAGAAACTCATGATCGATTCACATTTCAGTAAAATATCTCTTAGAAAACATATATTTTCAGACATTAAGTAGGATCTTCCCTAAGGACACACTTCTTTGGAAGCTGGAACTGCTTAAATCTGCTGTTGCATCTGCGAATACTCACATATCCGCGGTCAGAGCTGAAACACTGATTCTTCTCAGGTCTAATAATTTTCTCTGTTTCTTTTTATACCCTAGCTTAGAGTTGAGGTGAAATATGAATATCTTGCTATGACTATTGCAGTGGACGTGATCAATGGCTTCTGAACGAGAATGACATTAACAGATACTCACGCACATTGCCAAAATGTATTGTCCGTAAGCTTACAGACAATGGGCACTTTCTCTTTTTTGTAAGTGATTTCTCTTCATCCACTAAAGAGATGATACTTTTTGAGTCAAGTCTTGATACTTACTAACACTTCCAACTATATCTCATGTTAGGAGGACGGTGTAGATCTGATTACTATCATCAAATGTACTTGTTTCTATCGCCGTGGGAAGTCTCATGATCGCCTTTCAGATTACATTATGCCAACCAGATACGAGTTAAAGCAACGATTAGACGAGCACAAGTAAAAACAAACCAGTCTATCAAGTACAATGCTGTTAAAGACAATACATAAATATCATTTCTTTTTTAATGTTTTTGCAGACTTCTAATAGATGCTACTTCCCCTGTATATCTGTCAACAAAACAAGACGGTGAAATTGTGAGGGGCCTTGAAGGTATACCTTCAGAAGGACCTGTTCTGTACGTTGGGTATCACATGTTATTAGGACTTGAGCTAGGTCCAATGGTAACTCAATTCTTGAAAGAGAGAAACATTCTCCTGCGCGGTATGGCACATCCAATGCTGTTTATAAACAGCGATGTTACATTTGTGGACACACAGATGCTTGACAAATACAGAATATTGGGTGCGGTTCCTGTCTCAAACTTGAATATCTACAAACTACTGCGCTCAAAGTCACATGTGCTTTTGTATCCTGGTGGTATCCGTGAAGCTTTGCATAGAAAGGTGCTTTTTATTTCTCTCATAAAAAAAAAGAAAGTTTGTTCTGGTTCTAAACATGTAGAGAGAAAGAGACTTTGCAGGGTGAAGAATACAAGTTGTTCTGGCCAGAGCAACCAGAGTTTGTGAGAGTTGCATCTAGATTTGGAGCTAAGATTGTCCCTTTTGGTGTTGTTGGAGAAGATGACATCTGCAAGGTAAGATTTCTTCTGAAACGTTTTAGATATGTTTCGTTTAAAACGTGTTAGCAAGAAGCATTGTCTAACTGCTCAGCTAATGATATTTTCAGCTTGTCCTTGATGGCGATGATCAAAGGAACATCCCTATCCTAAAGCAAATTATGGAAGAAGCAACAAAGCAAGCTGGAAACGTAAGGTACTACATCATCATCATAAACCATTCAAGCAAAAACTAATATGAAAGATGAGTTTATACGTCAAAAATGTTAGGGAAGGAGATGAGAGTGAACTGGGAAACCAGGAATGCTATGTCCCAGGACTTCTACCTAAGATTCCTGGGCGGTTCTACTTTTATTTTGGGAAACCAATAGAAACTGCAGGTAGAATATATAAGCTTAATCTAAACGTTGTCTCCTAAAGCTGACTTTGTTTTTAACTATCGTGGCAGGCAAGGAACAGGAGTTAAAAGACAAAGAGAAGGCTCAAGAGTTTTACTTGCAAGTGAAGTCTGAGGTTGAACAATGCATTGAGTATTTGAAAATGAAAAGAGAGAGTGATCCCTACAGACACTTGTTGCAAAGGATGATGTATCAGGCTTCACATGGTTTCTCTTCTGAAATTCCTACGTTTGAACTCTGAAATGACTCTCGCTTATGATTATTTACATGATTACATTATACTATATAACTATGGGTTATGGTTGTACGTAGACATTCTATAGGTTCCAGCAATAACAACCAGCAAAATCCGTTGTTAAATATTTTTTAAATTAATTGTTTCGTTGATATTAAGTAATTATACTATACATAAATATATGATTGACATGAAATTGTAATATTTAATAAAATCAAGGGCATAATCTTATAAAGAATTTTGTCTTTTTTGTTTTTTCAATATTATGGCATTACTCTCTTTATCTAAAGTAGGTATGAGTATCCCCTATATATTATTTGCCAAGAGATTTGCCAAATTCTCTTTACAATCATTTTACAAAAAAATGATGACATAACTACTAAAAATGATGACATGGCTTATAGTTAAATATGATATAAACAATTACATTTATTGTTCATATATATTTTTGGTAAACTTTCTAGAATATAGCAAAAATTGATACATTACATTTAATGTTGGTTTATATTTTTGGTAAACTTCTTAAAATATGGTAATAACTCATAAATCATATTATCAATAAAATTAAATATATTGAAATATGCATTATAAAATTTGAAATGTTATTTAATTTTAATTTTTTAATTTGTATTACTATTTTTTTTCAAAATTTTCTACATATTTTTAAAAAATAAATAAATTTTAATCGTAATATCATTAGTTTCTTTTAGATATCGACACATTTTATAAATATTGATTAGTTAACTATACAATTTTATATGAATTTTCTTAGTAATTTTATACAAGTTTATTTAATACATTTAACCAAAATAAATAGATAAAAAAAATTCTAAGATTCAAATTTTAAAGGGTGTTTAGCAAAACCAACCCACAAAGTGAAGTCAATTGCAAAACCAACTCTTTTTTTCATTACTATTCATCCATGAAATTTCCAAACCAACCTTATATTTTGAAATATTTAAAGAATTGCCATTATTAATTGTTTTTCTAATTATTTCAAAAATTACAAAAACTAATTACACCCTTATAATTTTTTCTTATTTACAACAATGCCATCGTCATCAATTTTCAACCACCATGAACCACCATTTTTAAGCTCTTTAAACTTCTCAAATTCAATTTTCAACCACTTTTTTTCTCATTCTAAACCAACAAATCTTCACTTCCTCGCATTTCCTCTCTATTTTCATCTAAAAAACTCTCATAACTTTCATTTTAACAAGCATAACTTCATTATTACGAGTGTACTCACTCTGTTGTTGGTCGTCTAAATTGCTTCTTTTTCTTCATATTTGGAGCTTGGACGGTGGAAAAGGGTGGAAACGAGCTTTACACCGGAAAAAGGTACCTATTTACATAGTTTTGTCATTTTTCAGATCTGTGTCGCGATAGTAGACAGTATTGATTAGGCAGAGCTGCGTCCGAGACGAGGTCAATACGGTGTTGGATATCGCGAAGTGGTGGAAGACCGGTGGGAAGTTCATCGGGGAAGACATCAGCGAACTCGGTAATAATGTTCTGAAGTTGAGGTTGTATATACAGTGTTGTGTGCGAAGCTGGTGAGAGCAAGAGGAGGAAGACCATTCCTGTGTCTCTCATTAATGTTTCAAACGGAGCACGTTGAAGGATCATGACTGGTGAAGTTGTTGACGCTGATGGTGTTGGACCCGACGGTGGTGGTGAAGGTTTTAACACAAAATTTCGGTTATTAAACCGGAAACTATATGTATTAAGAAGCCCGTCATGAGTGACATGCCTATCAGACTCCCAAGGACGTCCTAGCAGCAGATGACAAGCATCCATTCGCACTATATCACAATAAGTTTTATCGTGATAGGAGTCACCAATAGAGAAGGAAACCATCATTCGTTGAGTAACGGGGACATCATTATTTTGTTGCAACCATGCTAACTTGTACGGGGATGGATGCGGTTCTTCTGTTAAAGCCAACTTCTTGACTGCGGTGGCCGAGATAACATTCTTAGAACTTCCTGAGTCGATGATGAAATTGCAGACTTTCCCATTGATAGTACACTTCGAATGGAATAGATTATTACGCTGAGGATTTGTCGGAGTAGTATGTAGGGCAAGACAAGAGTGACGGAGCATTAATGATGTTCCAGAATCTGCGCTGAGTTCCTCGAAGTCACACTGATCATCCTCGTCATAAATTGGCTCGTCAATGTCATTATGCTCATCTAACAACAGACCATGACGCGGTCTAGTTGGACAAGCCGACTGATGGTGACCCGTTTCGCCACAAGTAAAGCAGCGAAAACCTCCTAGACGAGTTTGTTTCTGTTGGTCTACAGGTACAATTGCTGTTTCTGATTTAGTTGTTGTTGGAGTGTCGGATGGAGTAGATGATGTAGTTGTGGGACTGGGTCGTGTCTGGCGGTTGGATCCCCATGATTGGAAGCCTCCACGGGTTTGAGCTTCGATTGTTAAGGCCTGTTGGTGGGCTTCCGAGATGGACTGAGGGCGAAAGAGGTTGATGGTGAACTGAATTTGTTGTCTGAGACCTCCCACGAACCTCATCACGAGTTGTTGTTCGGAATCTTGAGTTTCCACTCGGTTGATCATCCTAAAAAATTTCGTTGCATATTCGTCTACGGTGCGAGTTCCCTGCCGTAAATTCTGGAATTTTTGAAATATTAGTTGATCATAGTTATACGGCAAGAAGTTCTTCCGCATCTCTTTTTTAGCGTATCCCACGTCGATATTTTGGATTTGCTGAGACGAGCTCTGGTTATTTTTTTTTGTGACCACCACGCGGATGCACGGTTGCGGAAACGGATTGCGAGAAGAGGGACACTGTAACCCCCCGGCCGTCCACAGCTAATGGGCTACCCACGCCCACTCACTCGGCTTGTGGGCCCCATCCTGTTCCAACGGCCGGTCTGTTAATTTTCCAAGGCTCTAGAGTCATGTTTACTGACCCTGCAATCACCACATGGCTTTTCCCCGTGCTTTGGCCTTACTTACACGGTATCGCAAATCACTTCCCGATAGGTCACCCATCCTTTGACTACTCCAGCTCAAGCACGCTTAACTCTGGAGTTCTCTCTGGATGTGCTCCCGAAAAGGTAAGTGCACTTTGGTGACATAGGTAGCGAAAACAATTCTCTTAAGCTTTTTCATATATCACAACTCGGGATGTTACAATTCACCCCCTCTCAAAGAACGCAACGTCCTCGTTGCGCCCCACGACAGGTCTCAAGACGCCTCTCAGGTCAGAACTGAGATGGCTAACCAGCTCTGATACCACTTGTAACCCCCGGCCGCCCACAGCTAATGGGCTACCCACGCCCACTCACTCGGCTCGTGGGCCTCATCCTATTCCAACGGTCGGTCCGTTAATTTTCCAAGGCTCTAGAGTCATGTTTACTGACCCTGCAATCACCACATGGCATTTCCCCGTGCTATGGCCTCACTTACACGGTATCGCAAATCACTTCCCGATAGGTCACCCATCCTTTGACTACTCCAGCTCAAGCACGTTTAACTCTGGAGTTCTCTTTGGATGTGCTCCCGAAAAGGTAAGTGCACGTTGGTGACATAGGTAGCGAAATCAATTCTCTTAAGCTTTTTCATATATCACAACTCGGGATGTTACAGACACATCGATCTAATGGGACTTGTTTGAACTCAAGAATCTCTTTGACGGTTACAAACCAATCAAGTAATTCTTCCGCGTTTGTTGTCCCTTTGAATTCTAGAATTTCAAGCTTAAAGCCTGTTTTCCACGTTGAACCGGTGGTGTCTTCTTCATCGAAGTCTGAATCACTGTTGTTATTATTGATGCGTCTTGCTACTTGGTTGCGAAGCGGGGCAAACGGGTTGTTGTCGACTTCTGAATCGTTGTGAATTGAGATCTGGTCGTTACGGCGTTGTTGAGAGGAATTGTTGCGGCGATGGCGAGGCGAGGTGTTGCGGTGATGGCGAGGGGAATTGGTGGCTTGTTGTTGGGTTGTTAGGGTTGCGACTGCGGTGACGAGATTGTGAACGAGTGCGTGTAGGTCGTTAACGGATTGTTGAGTGGCGGGGATATCTTCATCAGCTGGTTGTAACCGAGCTGATTTTGAACCATTGTAGTGGTTGAGAAAGTTTCGGAGCGTAGCAAAGCTCTGATACCAACCTGGCGCAGCGTACGAATGGGTGAACGCTCGATCTAAGAATTTAGGGTTCTTGGAGACCTGTTCTTGGATCGATTAAGAGTTACTTTCGTTAGCTTCTTGAGACTAACTTCTTATTTGGATGAATTGAATCGAAATAAGGTTTAAAGCAAAAGCTGTTATATTAAATCAAACGTATCTCTTTAGAGAGTTGTAGCTCCCTTTATATAGTAATTGCAAAAGATAAAAGCCATTAAAAACTAGGAAAACTGAAGCTAAGTAGAAAAGGAAAAACACAAATCTAATCCTATTTTGAAAAGAAAAAGATGATAATGTTGGCGCCAGTTTATGATGATGCTGCTGCATCAGTTAGGCCAATGGTTACTCAAATTGGTTCTTGATACAAAGTGTAGTTCATCATTCTCATTGATTCAATAAAGCCTTTGATTCAGAGTGATCTAGTTGTACAAGTATTCGAGAAGAATTCGATAGGTAAAACTCTATCACAAAGTATAAATGAGGCTCTTAAATCATTTTATTATATTAGGTAGATGATGGCTTCAGGTAACCACAGCAACATCTTACGGGAGTATTAGGAGAAGGAACTAAACAAGTTCCGGTTTCAAAACCTTTACTGGTACAATCAAAAAAGCACATATGAGGTAAGTAACTGTTCGTGCACAAAGTTTTAGCGCACCATGTATACTTGATTTTATTCTCGTACTCTCCACCTACACAAACCCCACACAAAACATATATTGTACGATATTTGTTGATTCTTCAATTATTGTCTTTAAACCATCATGTTTAAGTCTAACTAACAAAATAACAACAGTAAAATTTCAACATACCTGAAGCCAAAACGTTGTTGTTAAACATTGACGCTGCTAATATCACAATAAGAGAAAAAATCACCAAATTTTGTGTGTTCGCCATAATTTTTCTTCAGTGTAAAATATATAGCAACGTGAAATATCTTTTTACTTTTCATGTCTTGTAGAAAAGCTCTATTTATATAACTTTTAGTCTTGGGAAATCACAAATTTCAATTTCTGTTTTATTTTATTTTAATTGATCTTCCATAATGATACATAGAAATTAATGGTATTTGATTATGTATTTGATCTATTAAGTTATTGTGTAAATTTGGTCAAAGAAAATATGTAGTTCAAATCTTAACATTAATCACATGCAATGACCTGAAAATGATATAAATACCGGATTCCTACTGCAATTATGATATAAAAATTGTATTCTTTATTTGTAGACAGTTTTTGATCATTAAGAACAACTAGATCTTTTGGCCGCGCTACGCGCGGCTAATCTTTTAAATAAAATTTCCAATTGCTTATATAGAAAATATATTTTATAATTAAAGTTATATTTAAAAACAGAAGAAATAGAATGTTAAATTAAATATAGAAAGATAACAATTAACAAAATTATTGTAGTTAATGCAAGTAAGAGTTTCATAAGTAATACTAATAATGGACAATTTGTTTTTATAAAATATAGTTTTTATAGTTTTTTTTAACAGAACCCTCATTTTATTTTTGGTATAAATAATTTACATAATAATTATTGTAATATTTTAATCTGTAGTTTTATATTTTCTATCTTCTAAATGTTGTTAGAAAATAATCACTATCAAAATCTGAAAATTAAGTATAGAAAATGAGTTGACTTTTATTTAAATTTAAAATGATATTATGTAAATTTAAGATTGTATATATTTTGTTTTTATGAGTAATGTTTATTTATTCTATTTATTTATAAACTGGATGATATTAATTTATCATTGTCATCAATGTTTTCAATACCAAATCAAAAATTAACTTGACATTGTAGTAGCACCGGTCTCACTGGGTTGTAAATTTAATTTAATTTTAAGTTAAGTATCTATATATATATATATATATATATATAACTATAAAATTGTTTTTATAAGTCTTTTTATCATTGTTTGAAGCTAAAATGATATGGAAATAAAATGAAAACTTCAAAAATAATATAAAATATAATGAAAATAATTTATTTAAATAGATATTAAAAACAATACAGGTTTTTATGAAAGTTTTTTTTTTTAAATTACATTTTTAACTTGAATTTCGAAAAAAAAATCAGCGTTTAATATCAAACTGGACCATTGGTTTTTAGCGAGTAACCGGTTCTTAAACAGAATTGGTTGGTTTTTAGCACAACTCAAAATTGTTTAGAAAAGAGAGAGTCATGATCCAACCAGCCGGTTCTGTTTTTAAAACACTTCTTGTCACAAATCATCGTTTTTAATAACAAACAATAAAATAATTTAGTAGACATATTTCTATTATGAAATTATGTCAAAAACCATATACATATTTAATTGAAGTTATTATTTATTCTTTAACCATTTAAAAAATAATAATTGCCATCTTAGTTTTTTTCTCAAGTTTCCAAAGACTATGCAATATGAACCAAATTTTATGCATGGAATAGATCAAAATACTTCTTTATAACAAAGACATAGAAATTTGTGTGACCACCATAATTATACATTTAAGAAAATATAGTCATTTGAACTTGAGAAAATGAATATTTTTTTTGTTTAAAATGAAATGATAATGTAGTATATAAATTTTCATGGTTAAGCTTTTTGACTCAACTTGCATAATAGTCTATGTTTTGTTACCAACTTATGTATTTAAATAACTGATTGAAATACTAATAAATAAATATTAGTCAATATTTTTTTTATGTCCTATAATATTCGGTTTCTTTAGGTCTAATACCCAAGATGGTGTCCATCTCAACATCTAGCGCGGTGAATAGTTCTCATGTATCACAAGTCTTCTCTATTTTCTCATATCTTCTATTTCCTCTAACTTCTTTCTTTTTCTGGTTATTTTCTTTTTTAATTAAATAACATTAAATGTCTATCAGCACATGAAAATATCTTGTAATTCTTTTGTTAGTTCTCATTTGAAACTTTGAAATTTTTTATGGAGTTGTTAAAGTTAATTCTTACTGTTAGTTTTCTGCGAGTATTAATTTTTTATTTTATTCAAATTAATTTAAAAACATATCGCATATGGTTAATTAATATAAATTCTTAATCTTTCTATATTTTAGGATAAATCTTCTTCACAAACATGAATTTATTTTCCAATTGTCAATGTTTAATAATTTTATAAAATACTTATTTCATCCTATTAATTAGTCCCACTAAATTTGCAACCTTCATTTATTTATAACAAACTAAACTTTCATTTTTATTGCATGTTTTATTTCGTCTTTGTAATTAGGTATAAGTTTCCGCCTTAGTTCATTTTTTCTTGATTTAGAACTTTATATTTGTATAATGTAAATTTTGCCATTATATTTCCAATATTTTTTCTATATGTTTAATTATATTCAGTTTTTAGTTATTATTGTCTTCAATCCTTTTCTTATCCATATTTTACATTCTTGTGGCACATTTATATTAATATTGATTATATATGTTTAAGAAATCATCTTTTTTGTTAGTTGAAATTTTACATAATTTCCAAAAAAAATTAAATTTCAAATTTATTTATAGGGAAGTCCTTTTTTAAAAGAACTAACTTAGATATTAAACATCTAATATATTGATTTTAACAATTTAGAAGTTTTTTTCTTTTTGATAATTTTTTATACTTAGTTTCCAAGCTGAAGTATAAATATATATTTTTAGAAAAGGCTGCGTACTTTACTAATCCTTCTTTATATATTTCTCAACTGTGAAAATAGAAGAACTGTTATCTTGTGATCAATAATCATATGTTGATTTTGTTGTTTTAGCATCAGCATCGCCAACATGTAAGGCTGTAAGCCAAAATTTTGTTTGCTTATGAAAATCTCACTTGCCGTCTTTTCTTTTTGAGGTACCTGCAGGAGATACCCAAGTGGGTGACTTCTTCATCTGTAGAAGGGAATATCAGCAATAATATATATTTGAATACATAGAGTGCAGCACCAAACCAAACAATGTTGAGTTAAAAAATTAATTTTAAAGGATAGGTGTTTTGTTGGTGTACCTTGATTTTGCGCTTGAAATTTTGCTAGCTCTTCTTGTTCCTGTGTACAGGGAACTTCACATGTTGATCCTTTCAGTTACAACTAACAATAATCCTATCCAATGGAGATTGAAAATAACATGTATGTCACCTTCACTAAAGGCTCGTCGCAAGAGATCATTGTTAAAGAAGCTGGGAGTTGATCAACGACTAAGACAGCCTCTTCAAGAGCTTTGAATAGATCTCCTTCTCCTATCCCATATTGACACAAATCAAAGCAAGAGGAAGTAACAGTGTAAATGGAACCACCTTGAGATCCATCACAGAAACCTATTTAGCACATCAAAGACATAGAAACAAACATCTTGAAGTTTCTATGTCGGAGGCAAGAACGCCGTTTACTCCTGCGTCCACGGCCGTGAAGAAGAGAATGGACGAAGCAGAAGCTGTTGAGTACTCGTTTGAAGAGGTTAGAGCAGGTTTTTGCTAACCCGTGACAAAATCCTGGTTTCCTCGTTGACTTTTGAAAGCTGGAAAATGGATTCGGTTTGGCTGCTTTTGTAGGAATTTCAGAAAACCACATTTTGTGTTTGTTCTTCTTCACTTGAATACTTTCCCACAGTGGATTTCTGTAAAATGTGAAGGAGGGGGAATACGTGGTGATGAAAGCAGAGGCTGAAGTTGTGGAGGAGATGATGAGGAGCAAGTCTATAAAAATGGTGGATGAGCTTTTCTTGGAATGCAAACCAAAGGGTTTAGGGCCAAGGGCAAGGAAGATGCAGAGTGAGAGTAGTATGGCTTATTGGGAGTGTTTGGCTCTATATGGAAAACTTAGAGATGAAGGTGTTGCTGTGCATCAATGGTGGGGTTGAAGTTTAAGAACATGGAGGCAGACCTGAGAGAGAATATCCATCAAAACCAGTCTCTTTTATTATATTATATGTTATTGCTATTATTTTTCTCTCTTTTGTCAGTTGTTATTTGGTTTTGTGAGTGAATGTATTGTTGTGTTTGAAGTATTCTGTGGTGTTGTAAGTTTGGGGATCTAATGAGCTTAATGAAATATCTTTAGTAATTCCTCGTAGAAAATTGGTTTTATCTTTCTTCCAGTCTGCACCTAATACATTTACAGAAAATTGCATTAGGTTTACATATACAAAGATACATTTGGATATTAGAACCGATGGTTCAACATTTAGTCAGCTCCATATCTCTCTGTCTGAAACATAGAATTCACTGCTATTCTTGTCTGAACTGAGTCTCCACTTCTCAAGACTACAATCTGACAAATTGTAATAACATCCATGAATCTTGACTTCACCTCTTTTGACTCTATCTCTTTTCCATGGATAGGTTATTAGATTCATCACAGAATCCTTTATAGATTCCTGCTCCAGAAACAACATGCACACACACAAATCAGCTTTAGGTACAATAGACCAGAAGTAACAGAGAGAAGATGTTTGGAGTTTGATACCTTCTCACAGTTTCTGCATTGTTCAGCAAAACTTAAGTGTGATGAAACTTCTTGTGTTCTTAACTTGGCGGCTTTTCCATTCATGACCCATCTCTCTACCAAACTATACACACAAAAGTTTTTGGTATAATAAAGCAATTTGAAGATTTGTTGACAAAACATTTGTGTAGATATATATATCTCTACCTAGACGGTTGTTCTAGATGGTTTTGATGGTTCATAAGCGCTGCGATTTCTCCACAATTGCTATGACCCATTACTATAATATTCTCAACCTACGCAGAAACAACATGAGTATATGCATTCTTTTTCTGTAATTTTCACTCTGTACATGTTTAAGCTTACCTGGAGAGTAGTGACTGCAAATTCAAGAGCTGAGTTGGTTTCTGTTGGCCTGTTCTTTCGATCAAAAAGAGGAAAACATCAAAAGGGTTTCACTTTAGAGGTTTCCTTGATGTAAGAAATATGTAAGAACAAAAAGGAGTAAGTGTGAAATGCACCTGAATCGGTGTGATGAGATTGGCAACATTTCGGATGGTAAAAGCTTCACCAGAAAAATTGGAGGTTTTGGGATCTTAGGCTTTTTCCTTCTTCAGGATGGACTTGTTGACAGAGATCTTAGGCTTGGTCTTGGTGGTGGCGAGGACAACACCTTGTTCCTTGTCAGCAGGCTGGATGGTCACTGTCTTCTTGTTTGCAAAACCTGAAAGCCATGACATGAATCCTCGTCAGAAGCTATCATACTAATCAGTTCACTACCGATCAAGAGAAAGACAAATCATTAAGTTCGGTAGCAAAGATCATTGTAATAAAATTACCAGAGTGGTTGTAGGAGTTAAGGTTGCAGAGATTGTTAGTCTCCTTGCTGAACTGAACCTTGGCGTTGCCTCTTCCAGTTGCTGGTCTTAACGATCTCCCAAATCAATTGTCTTGGAACTGTCGCCATTTCCAAACCTACCTAACAAACACCAAACCGATCACAACAGAAACAAATACTAAATCAACAGTGTAGACATGAACAGATCGATGCATAATGCTAGAAACTCAAAAATAAAAAAAAATAAAAAATTGAGAGAGAGGATCTATAAGCTCACCGTGAAAATTAGGAGAGAGAGAGAGAGAGAGAGAGAGAGCTAGATTCGTGTTTCATGGTGAGAATATGAATCGGGAATGGATTGGGATGAGAGGAGGCAGAGACGGGAAGGAGAATATGAGAGGAGATCGAAAAAATAGGTTTACGTCTCTCGTCGCTCACTCAAACCAATAGAGTTGGTGACGTGGATGAATACTGTCTCTCTAGTGGAGGA
>CAKOAT010796264.1:332932-378520 GCA_932364175.1 Eruca vesicaria subsp. sativa | reverse complement strand
ATGAATCGGGAATGGATTGGGATGAGAGGAGGCAGAGACGGGAAGGAGAATATGAGAGGAGATCGAAAAAATAGGTTTACGTCTCTCGTCGCTCACTCAAACCAATAGAGTTGGTGACGTGGATGAATACTGTCTCTCTAGTGGAGGAATATTTTATCTGACGTGGACAGGTTAAAAGGGCTTCATTTGCCCCTTTTAATTATAGTAGATACACCATATCTCTGAAATATATCCTAATATATATAATTAACTAATATATAATTAAGAAGTCACTTAAGCATATCTATGGAGTTTAGATCACGCTCGTCCAGAACGTAATGAAGCAGCAACGGCAATTGTGGTAAGCGTCACTCGTGATCGGCGTCACCAATCATACATCTCCTGCAATGCTCCGGTGTGGTTGTATCACTTACTCGCCATGGAGACTCAGCAATAAAGGGGTTTGGTGAAATCTCTATCACCTTTTTTTTTTATGTCTAATGACATCTTATCTTATCTCTTTTGTATTTTCTTCTTGTATCACCTCAAATTCTATTAAAGTGTTATAAAAAAAAAGTCACTTAAGTGATTTCAGCTGACGTGTCGCTCATATGAGAATTCTCCAATCAATTGTTATGATTTATAAATGGTTGACAATATTTTATTATTTATTTTTTTAGTTAAAATTTTTAAAAAGAAACTGATGCTAAAATTAGCTAATATAATCTATGTTTTCAAATATACTACTAAACATCTTAAATATAGATAAGTTGACATAATTTATTTATATAAATAATTAAATATCATAGATTGCATTATATAAGTTGATAATATACATATATAATACATATGATACTACATAAACAATTATAAAAACGGTTTAAATATATTTATATTAGTAGTAAATATAATAAATCATAGATTTCAGTAAATATAATGACAATAGGATATCAGAGATTATTTATCACTTTTTGAAATTATTAAAATATTTTTATATATTAAAAATAAAAATTCTATGGTAAAACATTTAAAATTTTATTAATCAAGATTTTTTATTTAAATAATCTACTAATATAAACAAATGAATTAGAATTATTTTATGGTAAGTCATTTAAAATTATTATATGGTAAATCATTTAAAATTATATTAATCAAAATACTTTTCACAGGTTTTTCTAGAGTTAATACCCTATTAATATAATTTATATAGCTTTGATTATAATAAAGTTAGCATGCTTATTTTTAATAGGAAGGAAAGAAAGGATATATAAATAATAAAAAAAAAACAAAAGAGAAAATGATAAATTGTTTATTGTGTTTTTGGTTCTTTTATATTCTAATGTATTTTATAATATAGATGTTTGATAACAATTTTATTATTTATATATAATATTATATTACAAGATTTATAATTTGATGCAGTTTGATTTAATTTTCTATTCATATATTAACCTATTGTTCTTTTGTTAGTTTATTTTAAAATGACACAACATACTAAAAATTATAATTTTTTTTCATTACTCATTATTAATTTTTTGCATTACTCATTATTATTTTTGTTCTTTAGTTAATATTCGTACAATATTAATAATGGTCGATATATAAATATCGATTTTGTTAGATAATATTTGGAATTGTAATTAATTAATTTAAATTGATTTTTAATGCAGTGTTAGAATCTATAAACAAAAAAATTAAAAAAGAAAAATTTAATTTATTGTAAATACAATGCCTAAATGTGTAAATAAAATGAAATACTAAAAATACTGCTATTCATGTTTCCAAACAATTTTAATTAATATTATTATCCATGTTACCAAACAATATCAAAAGATACTGTAGTTTCAATAATTTAGGTTAAGAAAATTGTAGTAAATAAAGTGGTGAACTAACGTTTTAGGAAATTTACGTCACTAAAACCACTATACCATGAGTGATTTACTGTCATGTATAAGAGGCCCTGAAAATTTTACATTATTGGGGGCTAGGGAAAATGCCTTCACAACTACACTACAAATGTGGCTCTGATCATAAGTCTGGAAAGACAATACTTAATAAGGAAGTTCTTACCACAAGCTCTTCAGCAGCTATGGCTGATGCGGCAAATTAATGGCAACTAGATTTTAACCCGCACATCCGTGCGGATAATTTTTATGTTATAAATATATTTAATATTATTACAAAATTTTAAATATATAATTTTCATTTTAGTATTATATATGTGTAACTCTATAATATTATTATCTATATTTCTTATTCGGTATTATTAATATTAAGTGATTTGTATAATACATTTTACTTTTTATTAATATTTACTTAATAATATAGTTTCGAGTTAGGTATAAGAAAATAATAATATAATTAAACAAATAGATAAATTCCTTTCAAAATATGTTTTTATTTAATTTATAAATTTTGCTATAATAAATTTTTAAATTTAGTTATTTCTATTATAGAAAAGTAATATCTTTAAGATAATTTATATTTATATATGTTGTGTTTAAAAAATAAATACTTTAAAATATATTATTTTAGTACTTTACGGGATTTATAAGTAAAAATTTTTTTTTTAAAAAATAATATAGACCTATTATTTTAGTAATTTTTATACATAGTAGCATCTATCACACTGTTTTAGTAATTTTATTGATATAGGATACTTTAGATCATATTAAGTTTTATCTTTATTGTTGGTAAGATTTCAAAATGTTAGCTCTTTTTAATTTTTACAATATATATAGTTTGTTTTTCGTGGTGCATTTCAAAACGTTATTCTTTATTTTCTAAATTTTATCTTTTCTACAATTTGAAATATTATCATTTTGAGTTTGAATATTTATTTTCAAATTTTTATATTTTGTTAATAAAACTTTGAAAAATTACACTACTATTTTTGAGTTTGGAAGATTACGTAAATTTTGAATTTTTTTTTTACTACATTAATAAATTATTTAATTTTTTTTGAATATTTTGTAATATTTTCTAAGTTTTTTCTCAACAGATTTTGTTATAATTAAAAACATATAATTACAATTTTATTTTTCATTAATATTTTAAATAAATTACTAAAATTTCATAGTTTTCTAATAAAATAATCTTAAGTAGTGTATGAATTGAAGGTTATTATATAATATTATTTTTTATATATAAACATTTTAAATAACATATTGTTGAGAGTTTCCAAAATAAATAAAAAATATAATATAATGTTGTAGATATAAAAGTTTAACCTATGTTAATAAATTTATTTTTGTATAAAATATTATATAGTTTACAAATTTTAATATATTATAATGATGAGTGATAATTTATTTAAATGAAAAAAAAAAAAATAATAATAATTTACCTATTTATTATAATTTTTTATATTTAATTCACATAGCATTTCTATTTTTATATAATACACAATATAACTATAGAATTTTTAAAAGATAGTATAAATTTTTATTTTCTTGTTTTATAAAAAAAAAATTAGTTGACATTAATTTATAACAATTTATATCACTAATTACGAAATTAGTTAATATATCATTTTATAAAAATATTTAAAAGTTTAAGTAAGATTTTGTTAGAATCTTTCTCAACAAATTTTTTCATAATTAAAAAAAATAAAATTCAAATTTATAGTTGGTTTATTATTAATGTAAATAAACAAATATGTCATATTAACTAATATTTTAAATGGTCCTACTATGACTTGTTAATGATAGATAAAAATTAGGACCCTAAATTAATAGATTAGATTTGAACAGAAGTGAGACACTAGATCATTCACTTGGTTGGAGAATAACCATCTCATGTTGCATCCACAAAACATTAAATTGATTTTGGTTAGGCCATTTCCAATTTCATTCTATTTTTTCTCTATAATTTGTTATATTTTAGAGTAATTCTATGACATAATTTTTTTTAATGGTATTACTCAATAGTAGAATTATCCTATTGTAGAATGACATAAAAGAATGTCGCTCAAAATGTCTTTAGGAGGGAGAACCAGTATAATGAGCATATAAACACGACAAACCAAATTCATATATAGAAAATGTTCTTTATAAATAACATATGGACATATCACCTAAATGTTAATTCAGTTACAAAAGAACAATTTTTAATTCAAAATTGTTCATTTATCTATATGGTTTACGCGGATAACAACTCAAGAAGTTAACTACAAAATTGGTTTTTAAAAATTTAGCTCTATTAAAACAATAATTGCAAAAAAATTATAAAACATAATCCGCGCGTATTGCAGATAAAAAAAAAAAGAAAAGAAACAAAGGCCTATTTATGAAGTATACTTTTTTGGTCAACACAACAATATTTTCTCTGCACTTCTTGAGTAACCAAAGACATGTAGTATAGATCACGTTCATCTTCATGAACAGAGATACATGACCTCAGTTCGAAGAGTTTTATTGATTTGTATTATTAGTCTTTTTTATGTTCAAAATCTCTAAAATTGCTATAAAACAAGTCTTCAGATTACAAAATTTTAACACATTCAATATTGTGTATGTTAGTTGTAGTTTAGCTTATGGTGGTTTTTAACTGTTTGGCTGACTATAGTATTTTCTGAAAAAAATGATTTCTAACAAAAATTAATAATATCATACAAGTGCAACACAATTAAAAAATTTAATACAATGTTTATTGATTATGTATCATAATATTTATTTACAAATGAATATTTTGTAAAGATAAATTATTAAAAAGCCATTTTTAAAAACTTTAGAATGTTTGCTTATCCATAATCATGATATCTCAAACGAAATCTTGGAAAAGAGTACCTGCAAAATAAGATAAAATTATGAGTAAACATAAGGTAAACATATTCAAATTATTTTTAGTAGACTTCATAAAAGTCTACTTAAAGTTTATGGGTTCAATAGACTTTATTTAAAGTCTACTAGCCTTAAATTTTAAATAAACTTCATGCCAAAATAATTTTAGATCTAAAAATGTACAATTACAAAATTAGAAAATAGTATTTTCTGTAAAATAATTCAAAATAACCTAAAATTAGCAAAGCAAAAACATAGGGCTTGTATCTATAAATTTAGTTTATATAAACAAAAAAAAAATTAAATGAATATATGTAAATTTTACATTTTTTGGAAGGTGGTTTTAAAACTTTGGAAGAGAATATCTGCAAAATAAAATATAACTATGCAAAAAAATATAAGACCAAAAAAATTAAAATCATATTTGAGTATACTCCTAATGAAGTCTGTTTGAAATTTAAAGTTAATAAACTTCATTTGTAGTCTACTCAATCCGACAAAATTTAGATCTGAAAAATATATACATTACAAATATGAAAATAACTTTAAATCCAAAAAGTTTAGAAAATAGAATTTGTAAAATAAATTAAAAGTAGATTATAGAAATAGAGTTTAAATATGTAATTTTATTTAAATATAAAAAGAAAACACACATTATATATGTAAATCTTACAATGTTTTTGTGGAAGAGAAAAACACCATGAAAGAAAATACCTGCAAAATAAAGATGAAACTATGAAAAACATAAGATAAACAATTAAAGTCATAATCTTGTAGACTTCATTAGAAATCTATTATATGTTAGATAATTTTCAGATCTGAAAAAATTATATATTTGAAAATGTAAATTTTTTATTTTTTGGGAAAACTAGATAAAAACCATGGAATAAAATATTAACAAAATAAAGATAAAATTATGAGATAAATCATTATACATAAAAAAAAGTCACTTCTACTTTTGTAGACTTCATTACAAGTCTACTATATCGGATAATTTTCAGATCTGAAAACTATGTACATGTGAAAATGTGAAACATAGTTTTTAATTTGAAAACAAAACTTTAAAAATAGAATTTATAAGATAAAATATTAGCAAAGTAAATGCAAAGAGTTTTTATTTGTAACTTTATTTGAATATAAACATAAAAATACACATTTATAATCTATAGAACTAAGACTTACATTTTTAGAGTGGAAGGTGATAACCATGAATTAACCTAAAACACAAGATAATAATATGAAAAAGACATGATAGAAAAATTAACAAACTAAACAAAATTCATTTTCACCTTCAAAGAATTGAGCAATGGGAGAGTTTTAGAGAGAAGGGAGAGAGTTTTAGAGAGAAGTGAGAGGTTTTTTAAAAACTTGTGCAGCCATTTTAAAGAGAGAGAGAGATTGTCTAAATTTCATTTATATAGGGAGACAAAAATTGTAACTAGGTTAAAAATTTCGATAGTATAAACTTTTTTTGAAGTCTACTATAATTAAAATTTTAGAGTAGAATTTATTGTAAGTCTACTTAGTATACTTTTTTGAATCTACTATGACTATTTCATTATTGTTACCTAATCCATATATATTCGTTAAAAATTGTTTAATTATATGAAATTTTAATTGATATAGCTCATATTGATTCTTATATTGATGACCCAAAAGAAATTTCACACAATTTATTTTTATATATTTTTAAAATAAATTTATACGATTATCTTAGAATGTAAATTTAGTAATAAATCTATAATATTGACTTTATGATAAGTTTACACCTTGTAGACTTCTCTCTATTAAATGTAGACTTCATAAAGATAAAATTGTAAAATAAAATTCTGTTTTTTGTTTAGTCATAAAGGGTAAAAAGGCATTTCTCTACCCTTTTGGGTTGGTTTTGCATTTGATTGAAATTGGACTAGACTTTTGCATTTGATTTGGATTTTTAGGTTGTAATTAGCAAATGTCCCTTGTAACTTAGGGTAGGGTTATTCTTCCATATATACATGTGTGTTCAGGGACAATTTCTCCAAAGTTGATAAATATATAACTGGAAATTGTTATAATATATACCACTTAACTTATGTTTTATGTAAATATAAAATTAAGATAAAAATAATTTCTATTTTTATTAGGCAACTATATAAATATACTATACAAACACACATTTCATACAAATATGTCCTCTCCTCGTGTATCATTTCCAAAGACAATCATGTTTCAAAAAAAGAAATATTTAAATCTTCTTTTCAACACACTTTATTAGAGAAAACAGCTATTTCATATGAAACCAACATATCGCGATATGTTGGTTTCATATCTGATTTATATGACCATATAAAAATATACATGTATTTTTGAAAAAGTTAATAATATATTTTTTATTTATTTTTTGGCGAAATCATATTCCACTCGCCACATCCTGCTACCACATCATCTAATTGTACTTATATGGATGTTAGGTAAGCTAATTCTACTCACGAGGATGCCACATGTATAATATTTTTAATATAAATATTTTTATAGAAAATATAAAAGCTTACAATTTTTGTGATAGCTTATAATTTTTAATTATTTAGTAAAATTAGGAAAACCTAATTAATCTTATATAGATTTCTTAAAATGTTAAAACTGTTAAAATACCTCAATAATTTTCTCTCTGTAATTATAGATTTCTCATTATGCAATAGAGTGGTTTTTTAATGATGTATCTATTCAAAATATACGGTAAATATACTATATTGAAATAACTACCTCAAATTTAATAGTCGTAACTTTTCGTATAGATCTTTGAAAATCTATAAATAGTTAATGTCTATAGTTTATCTTTGTAAATCTTTCACAATTTTTTAAAATGATTAAGAAAATAATTGCGTGCAGTTACAAAGTTACAAACTTTTTGAAGATATTCAAATGAAATGTTATCAACAGACATATTAGGAAGATCATTCAGATTTGGGTAGCAAATTAGTCTTAGTTTTCTTCTATTAGATATTAGTCTTAACTATCATGATATTAACAATTTCATGATGTATTATGTGTGATATCTGGGAAGAACAAACAATTTAAGATTATTTCAGGTTATGCAATGTTATACCAAAATATGCAATTTTTTGGAAATACTTTTATATAGAAGATACAAATGATGAATAAGTTTGACCGGAAACTCCAAATTACGCTGAAGGCTTAAAATCCCTTTCAAATTTAATTGACTGTTTAGTCAATTTTTTTCTAGAATGTCTAATAAAACAGAATATATGGATTATGGGTGGTATGCTAAAAATATGTAAATGGATAATATATCTTAAAATTATCATATACTCATGTTTTTGACAACACACGTTTTACAAGGAAACAATTCATAAATATTTGATTTGCTATTATAATTACTCTACTAATTTAGTAAATGATTAGATTGGAATGTGTTTGTTTTAATTAGTTTCAAATATTCAATTGTTTTCGAGATTTTTAAATAACTTAGCTAAATGGATAATAAAACATGTCTTATTTGGTATTGATATGTTTATAATTTTATTACATTAGTACCTATTAAAAAATATAGATATTTAATATTATCAATAAACAAATATAGTTGTATGCAAAATAATATTGTAACACATGTATTTCCTCTAAATAGATTGTAAACGGTTTTTATAAAAAAAATTATTTTATATGCAATATTTATTTTTACAAATGAGTTTACGTTCGATATTATTTTTATAAATGAGTTTACTACGGATTCCTTATCTAATTATATTAATATTTTAATAAAATTAATTAATTTTTTAAAAAAATCACATCGTTATAAGTATGACACTTATTGTATCAAATCCTTCACCATTTGTTTAGCGTTCTCGCACGAGAGCTGTCTACTCTACTCTATCTTTCGTCTTTTGTTGTACTTTTAATAGTGAATGATCTCACTTTCCACAACTAGATATAGAAACCGGAAAAAAACATCTCATCGTTACTTATCACGAATGGAGGTACTTATTTCCGGCCTCTCTCCCGTCTCGTTACAAAGAGTTTGTAACGCTGTTTTTACCAGTGTGAAGTCAAACACACGACGACAAACATATCGAGTCACGGCCATTAAATCCGTAGAGTCGAAGACTCATCATGGAGGTGTTCGACGGATAAGAAAGAGTGAAGATGGAGCGGTGATAGCAAAGGTGGTGGAGAATCCGTATTCGGAAGTGGAAGCGGCGAGTCCTGATCTGCATAAGAGCTTGTCGGACTTCTTGGAGGAAGCGAAAGACTTCGTGCGAGGTGATGATGATCCGCCTTGGTTCTCTCCATTAGAGTGTGCAGCTCAGGCTCAGGGATCTCCTTTACTCCTCTTCATACCTGGTTCGGCCTCTAAATCTTCTTCCACTCTATCTAATACTCCTGTTATTTTATACTCCCTCTGTTTCAATATAAGTGTCACTCTACAGCTATACACACGGATTAAGAAAACAATTAATTTTACATATTTCCTATATAAAAACACAATTACCCACACACCTAACCATATTTTAACCAATAGAAAAATAAATTACATAATAAAATTAATAAATTTTACATTGAAAACCGAAAACGACACTTATTTTGTAACACAGAAAATTCTCTACAACGACACTTAATATAAAACGGAGGGAGTATATATAATTAACGTTTAAGAAGATTTTTGCTACAATTTAAATAATGTTTTAAAATTTCAATATAAATATGTATATTTTTTTGTAAATGTAATATTATTGGTTGAATTATAGTTAGATGGATAATTAGTGATGTTTGTATTTAGGAAATATAAAGAAAAAACTAAATAATTTTAATTTATATCCATAGTTTAAAAACGCCATCTAACAAAGAAATATTTATTTCGATATAACCGGTAGATTCCAGACCAGAACCTAGACGAATCACCGATACTGTATGTAAGAAAACCGGACACGATATCTAAAATATACACAACGATCGAGATTAATGATAGACGGCACTATGGTTAGATTTGATTTCTAGAGTACCCACCCACATGGTGGATCTTCAACTGACATGCCATATCGTTGTAATGGCAACATGAATGCACCTTGATTATTGATTATGGCCAGTACCGTCAATCACTGACATGCCATCGTCAATGCTGTTAAGATCTGCGGTTTGAATAAAATATATATATATATATTAATTAAAAAATCAGTAACTATTAAATATAATTAAATTGGTACATACAAATAAATCAACGATTACCCTTATTTATTAACGATCATTTTATGATAAATAAATCAAAATAATTAATTTTATTTGTTCTATATGATATCTGCTTAAATTTAAATGATATTAACATACATATATAATATATTTTTAATCTCTCTATTTATTAAATAAAGTTCTTAATCATATGGTTTTATGATTATCAGCATCTTCTTATAACAAAATTCTAAACCATTGATAAATTTTTGATAAAAAAAATTAATGTGAATTTTTTAATAATTTTAGTAATTTATAATTATTTTAAAATTTAATACAAATTGTATAATTAAAATATTTAGTTTTCAATATTTCTTCAATTCAAGTATCAAAATATCAATATGTACTTTTATATGGTATATAGTTAACGCAAATGATATAATATATATATAGAAACATTTAAGGGGCTACGATCTATTTTTCCACGAGAATTATCGTATAGCACCAAATGTCCACGGAACTATGACCATGTTCTATTTAGGCCCAAGAATAAATTTCGAAATCTATTTCCCCACCAAATTTGGTTTAGTTAGGATTTCTGAAAACCGAATTTCAAATCTCCTCTCATATAATAAAACCAACCAAAACTAAACCAAGAAAAAATTAAAAACCTGACCGAACTCTGATCTGGATCAGAACAGTAATCTGACTCGAACTTAAAAATATCCGACTGATTGGATCTTAATCTGGTTAGTCATTGGCTTAACATGGGTTACGGTTTGTTTACAAATAGTAAACCAATAAAAATCGATTTTGTGGGTTTTTAGATTTAGATATTCATAACTGCAGGGAAATATCGATGTAACTTTAATTTGGTGGAGAAATACATTTCAAACTTTATTCTCGGGGGTAAATAGAACGCGGTCATAGTTCTGTGGACATTTGGTGCTATACAATAGTTCTCTTGGAGAAATAGATTGTCGACCCAACATTTAATAAGACTTATAATTTATGTAGCTTTATAATCATTTGTATCTTATAATAGCAAAACATTTAAACCATTGATCAAAAAAAATTATATGAAAATTTTAACAGTTTAGTAATTTATACACGTTTTTAAAAATTCAAAATACAACAAACACAGAAAATTTTAAATTTTTTATTATATGTTTAATATAATTGTGTAATTTATTTTAATAAAAATGATTTAAAAATAATGATAGAGGGTATACAAGTCTCAGCAAAACTTTATTACTGAAAATCACTAATTATGATATAAATTTTAATCATATTAAGTAATTTATAGTTTTTATTTAAGAAAATAATGGAGAATATTTTTAAGATTATTTAGGATTTTTGTGGTTATTTTAATGAAACCAGTAGTTTATTTTGAGATTTATTTTGAGATGGACCAACTTATGTAGGTATTTGATATGGTATATTAATATAAATGATATAATATATATTTTATATATATATAAACACCTATTAAATAAGAATTTTTACTCATGTAATTTTATAATCATTTGTATCGTATTATAGCAAAAACTGAACCCATATATCACAAAGTTTATATGCAAATTTTAACAATTAGTAATTTATATTCTTTAAAAAGTTAAAAATTAAAAATATACGGAGAAAAAGAAATTTTTATTATATGATTAATGTAGTTGTATAATTTATTTTAATAACAAAGATTAAACAAAAATGAAATACGATAATTTTTACTATTGAAAATCCTTCATTGTCACATATATATAATTATATTAGATAATTTTGTAACTGTTATTTAAAGAAATAATGGAGAATATATTTTTAGATTAATAAAGAACTTTATGGTTAGTTGGATAAAAACTATATTTTATATTAGATGTACCAATTTATTTATTTTTTTAATTCTCAAGAATTATTCTCATTGTGACATATCACATCTCAAGTCTAATGCATCTCTTTTAATATACAAGGTTTTATATTTTTAGATGTAATCTCATTGAATTTCCATGAACACTGAAAGGCTAACAAGATTTAAAACCTTGTAGGTATTGATGGTACTGGCCTTGGGCTCCTTCGTCACCACAAGAAACTTGGGGAGTGCGTAATTTCAAATTCTCCCCTTCTTTAGAAGCTTACAAATTTGCATTAGATTTTTCTCATTTTCGTATCGTTTCTTGAGCCATGGTTTCTCTGTTTGTTGATATTGCTCATTTTGTCATTTTTTTTTGTTGTTATTGACTCTGAGTAGGGTGTTTGATGTATGGTGCCTTCACATTCCAGTCAGGGACCGTACTCCTGCTAAAGGTGCCTTCTCCTCTTACTCCTTACCTTTGTTAACCTCGTAGATAGCCTAATGCGTATAAAGCCTTTTGTTTTGTGTGTTTACAGACTTGGTGAAACTTATTGAGAGGACAGTTAGGTCAGAGAACTATCGTTTCCCAAATAGACCTATCTATTTAGTTGGAGAATCTATTGGAGCGTGTCTTGCGTTAGATGTTGCAGCTAGGAATCCCAACATCGATCTTCTTCTGATATTGGCGAATCCAGGTACAAATATGGGTGGACACAAAATTCAAAATATAATTGTAACAAAAATCTTTATACAAAAAGTTTATAAGAACACAATCAAATTAATTAAAGTAAATAGAAAATTAAAAACACCCTTAATAATGTATTACAAATAAACTATGTAGATTAAATTTAATGTAAAACTGAAACAAAAATCTTTAAAAACCACAAAATTTTTATAAAAACACAATCAAACTAAAGTTAACTAGAATAAATAGAAAATTAAAAAAAAAATCAAAATTGTTAATAAAGTTAATAGTGACACTTTAGTGTTAATATTTTAGTATATTGTATATTGTTAATATGTTTAATTCAAATAATAACAAAAATACATTGATTTTTCGGTTTGATTTAACACGCTTCGGTTTGGATTGGTTTGGTTGGTTCGGGTTGGAAAAGTTTTAAACCGAGCAATTTAATAATAGACTTTGGTTTTTGGTTTGGTTTTGGTTCGGTTATCTCAGGTTCAGTTCCTTTTTTTGCCCACCCCCAAGTACAAAGCTCAATCAAATATTTTGTCTGTAAGATATCAAGATTCATGTACATCATCATAGACATTGTTTGTTTCAGCCACACATGTCAACAACCTCATGTCACAACCTCTGGTAAGAATGCTAAATGTTTTTCCAGATGGAGTTCATACACTATTAGAAGAAATATTTTGTTTTAAGAAAGGTACACTTTTGTTCTCTTCTCATTTTCTATATATATTGACATACTAGTTCTAGTTGAGCTTAAGTTTTATATTATTGTGTCGTCTTGACTATAGTTAGAAAGCTGTTGAATGTTATACAACATCATTAAACCATGTTTTTCATCTGTTCCTGGGACTTTAGACGCTTTGACGAATGAGTTTGCAGTCCATCAGATGAGTGGAGTTGGTGGAGGGATAGTAAGAGATCTTTTTGCAGTTTCAGCTAATCTTCCTGTAAGGATACCTTCTTAGAAACTCATTGATCTATGAATTTTCTGTAAAAGATCCCTTAGAAACATATACTTTACCTAAGGACACACTTCTTTGGAAGCTGGAACTGCTTACGTCTGCTGTTGAATCTGCGAATACTCACATAAACGCAGTCAGAGCTGAAACACTGATACTTCTGAGGTCCAATAAGTTTCTCTGTTTCAAGTGTTCTTAATCTCTTTGATTTGCATGTACATGTCCTACCTTATATCTTATGTGTAATGTGAATATTTTGCTATGACTATTGCAGTGGACGTGATCAATGGCTGCTGAACAAAGAAGAAGACATTGACAGATACTCACGCACATTGCCAAAATGTATTGTCCGTAAGCTTAAAGACAATGGACACTTTCTCTTTTTCGTAAGTGATATAACTCTTTCATCCACTTAAGATGATGATACTTTTGAGTCAAGTCTTGATACTAACTACACTCTCATGTTAGGAGGATGGTGTAGACTTGGTTACTATCATCAAGTGTACTTGTTTCTATCGGCGTGGGAAGTCTCATGATCACCTTTCAGATTACATTATGCCTACCAAATATGAGATAAAGCAACAACTAGACAACCACAAGTAAAAAAAACAAATCACTCTATCAAGTACACAAATGTTATAGCCAAATACTGAATGATTATATTTTCTGCTTTGCAGAATACTAATAGGTCCTACATCACCTGTATATCTGTCAACACTTGAAGATGGTAAAATTGTGAGGGGACTTGAAGGTATACCTTCACAAGGACCTGTTTTGTTCGTTGGCTATCACATGTTATTGGGACTAGAGCTAATTCCAATGATAACTCAAATCTTGAAAGAGAGAAATATTCACTTGCGCGGTTTGGCACATCCAATGCTTTTTCTAAACGGCCAAGATGTTTGTGTCGACCCACAGATCCTTGACAAATTTAAGTTACTTGGTGGAGTTCCTGTCAACAAGTTCAGTATCTACAATCTACTAAGATCAAAGTCACATGTGCTTTTGTATCCTGGTGGTATCCGTGAAGCTTTTCATAAAAAGGTGCTTTTCTTTCTCTCACTAACTTAGACAAAACACTATAACAAACGTTTGTGTTCCTAGACTTGTCTAAACATGTAGAGAGACTCTTTGCAGGGTGAAGAGTACAAGTTGTTTTGGCCAGAGCAACCAGAGTTTGTGAGAGTTGCATCTAAATTTGAAGCTAAGATTGTCCCTTTTGGTGTTGTTGGAGAAGATGACATCTGCCATGTAAGATTTCTCCTACTTCCTCCATGTTTATATGAATGGTTCTATTCAGAAATTTACTGGTTTTTCTCTCTGCTCTGCAAAACTCTACTTTAACATTGGATGATATTATCAGCTTGTCCTCGATTCCGATGATCAAAGGAACATCCCATTCCTAAAGGATTTCATGGAAGAGGCAACAAGGCAAGCTGGAAACTTAAGGTGTCTCCATTTTCATATTTCTCATTTTTATAGTAAAAAACTCATAATGAAAAACTGAATTTGAAAGTCAAAAATGGTTAGGGAAGGAGATGAGACCGAACTGGGAAACCAGAAATGCTACCTCCCAGTACTTCTTCCTAAGATTCCTGGGCGGTTATACTTTTACTTTGGGAAACCAATAGAAACAGCAGGTGTCTTCTATATATATTGCTTACTCTTAAACTTTGATAACTCTCTCTTAAAGCTGACTTTGTTTTTTTTAATTTACGTGGCAGGCAAGGAACGAGAGCTAAAAGACAAAGAAAAGGCTCAAGAATTTTACTTGCAGGTGAAGTCTGAGGTTGAACAATGCATTGACTATTTGAAAATGAAAAGAGAGAGTGATCCCTACAGACACTTGTTGCCAAGGATGATGTATCAGGCTTCACATGGTTTCTCTTCTGAAATTCCGACGTTTGATCTCTGAAATGATGATCTCGCTTTTGATTATTACATTATACTATGGGTTATGTTGTACGTAGACACAATTACTACAGGTTCCAGTAATAACAACCTGAGTATTTGGTAAAGAGTTGCAGCTGTTAAACCTCTATTGCAACCACGATTCAAGTGAGTTTTTAGCCACACCTTTATAAACCAAATAGTATATAATATCTATACTAGGGCAAAAGAAAAACAAAGAGAAGGAGATACCATTTGAATCCGACCCTTCATAGGAATCCGCAGTTGGCTCTTGGAGCTCTGACAATAAACAATAAACACTAAACCAAGAGAAGATAACCCATTTCCTCTGTTTCCCATTCTTATCTCTCAGTGGGCCACATATAATAGGCCCACATACTAGTGGACCAACAGAATAAGCCCATCACGTGATCATGATGATTCCCTTTCACACCCAATGCAGCATTGGCAATGCTCATGTACTTTTTCCTCTCCGTACCAGAGAACCAACACCAAGTTCTTTGCCAAATGCGTGATAACGTCTGCTCTGAAGAAAACAAGGAAGGCATCAGAGGAAGGTTCTGAGCTGAATGGACCATCTCTTTTAGCTGCAATATCCATAGGAACATCGATCCATATGGAGATCTCGTGTCTTATAACAGCTCTGTTCAAGTACTCACAAAATCAAAAGGGAACATACAGGAGAAAAGGTGGACGAATTCTAAGCACATCGTGTAAAAGAAACACCTAACTTATGCAAAACATACAGATTTGGCAAGCTCTGGACCACACCATCTTTAGCGCAAACTACAAAGTTTCTTCAAGAAACCATGGAGATGGAAGTGAAAGGAAAACTGGCCATATTGACTCTAAAAGGGAAGATGAAAGGAAAAAGAAAAAGAAACTAATACATACATGCACAACACCATACTGTAGCCATTAGGTTTTCAAGGTTAGTCTCTTAATTATAATTTTTATGATTATTGTTGCCAGTTACCCTTTATGGGTATTTGAGAGAATAATTGAAGGGATTAGAAATGAAAGCAGGGATAAATTCTTCAGATTTACAATGAAAAAAAAAAGAGAGTAACCAACTAAAGAGTACTGCATGTACTGACTACTGTATTCACTTTTTTGGCGATCTATGACTCTCTACAACCAGCGTTTTGGTCAAACGCACAGCTTCATCGTTCGATCAGCTCTACTACTCCTGCAAAGATAAATTAATAACCTATGGAGGTTTCAATAACTCCAACGCAACACATATTTTTTGCGTTTGAAGCATATCGAAAACGTAAAACATGTTTTTACGTTTTACCTCTGATTTGATTGGTCTGAGCAACTCTACTGGACCCGAGTGGCCGAGAGAGGCTCAATGGTGTTAACGGTGGGGACTCTACTCTATCATCGTTACTTTCGACAGCTCTTTGAGCAACGGTTATATGGTTTCTTGAAGGTATAGAGTAGCTTCGAGGAACAACCAATGGAGGAACCGGAAGTGGCGATGCCACAATGTTGGTGGTGGACGGAGGAGCAAAGGTAACAGTGCTGTGTCTTTCTTGATTCCATCCGGTTAGAGGCGCCGAGTGACCAACGAGACTAGGGGATTTGGCTCGTCTTGGAGGTGGTGCAAAGTGGCCTGGTGGTCTTGGAAGCTCGTGAAGCTCGTTAGGCCTCGGGGATGAAGAAGCAGGAGGTGGTGAAGCGGTAGGGGAGACTGATGAATGAAGGTGATGCTGGGGTAATGGAGGAGGAGTCGGTAGAGGACGAAACGCGCCTGAGGAAACGTCGGTGGTGGCGGGTTTTGATGAGGAGGGTTTGATCGGTCCAGAAAATGCATGTCTTACTGCTGCTTGATGTTGATTATGTTGCTGAGTGTCTGCTGCAGAAGGGCGAGGGAGACGAGCGTAGAGGCTGTTGTTTTCTGCGTCTTTTACACTTTTTATCGGCTCTAAAGGAGATGAATACGATATGTTTCCGGCGCTTTGGTTTGCTGGCTTCGGGTTTAAAGCTTGTTTTGAGTGCCTTAAATCGCTTGGTGTCGGTAATACGTAAGCATTGGAAGATGGATTCGCCTGTCTCAGCCTTTCTGATATATCAGGTTTCTTCTCCGGGAACAACGGAGCTGAATGGCTAGTCACTCTGTGATCACGGGTTGAGAGAAAAGCAGCTTCTACCCTCTGCTGACTGAGTTCTCCTTCTCTGTTATTGTGTTGGCCATCATCATCATCATCATCACTAGCTTCCACTTCATTCTCATGAACAGAGAGATCACAGTCGATGTGTTGTTTCTCTGAAGCAACTCTTACATGACGCTCAACTGCCTCAAGCGATTTCATTCCAGTGTTAAACAGACGCATCTAAGAAAATCAAAAGACGAAAAAAGTCAAAGAACGCACAAGAGATTACCATGTTTCCAAAAGCAACGAATTACTATAAATAGTAACTGAGTTTAATCTTTTACCTGAGCAGTGTGGTGACGGACTGCTTGTGTCAGGAGACTACGAGCTTGTCCTTCCTTAAGAGATTTCAATCGAAAAATGCACATTGTTGCTTCTTCATGAAACTCATTGTAAGCAGGTCGAGATTCATGACGAATATGTCTCTCTCCTTTACTGCTTTTAGGCCTTCCTTTATCTTTCGCAAGCGACATCTCAAACACATTTCTGCGATGTTTATAGGTAAAGCAGTTTAAGACAAGAGTTTATCAAACTACATATAGAAAACTTGAGTATTGAAATAAGCAAACCTTTTCTCGTCACATTGTTGCTTCATATCCTGCTCATTTATAAAAGAAAAAAAAAAGATGAATAAAAAAAAAAGAGAGTTTCTTGAATACATGAGTATAGCAAAACAATGGCATACCTCAACAGTTCTGAGGTCCTTGAGAAGCGATTCTGATGGCAACGTAATCGTCTTGAATATATGACTACGCTGAAAAGAAAACAAAACAGTAACCAAGTGAGTTTTTTCTATAAATAGAGATTTCGCAAAGCTGGTGTTAGCAAACAAACAGCTCACTTACATAAGTGTCAAGAAGTTTCTGAAGCTCAAACTGAGCTTTACTGCACATAAACAAAACCCTACCTACAGAAAGAAAACAATGTTACTTACACAACACACCCTATCACATACAAAGGAAAGTAATATTCAATATTACTTACTGCTTTCATCATCGTTATGAGGCGCTATCTGCTCCAAACAAGAACCCATCTCTCCCAACGACTCAGAGAACTCTGAAAAACATAACCATAGAGCGTAAAAAGATCACTCCTATGTTAATCAGAAACATATGAATGTTGAATATTTCTTTACCATAAGCACTATTCGCCGTGGCAGCAGCTGCAGCAAGTAGTCTATCATAACACTCTCTCATATCTTGCATATCCTGAAACATCACAAGAGAGCTTAGACCATCATTATCCCCAGTTTCTTAACTGGGATTTTTAGCTTCAGCTAAGAGATGTTCTTAACTTCGGCTAAGAAAAACTAAGAACCTCTCTTAAATAAAGAGATATAAGAGCAGTCTCTTAGCCGAAAAATGTAAAAAAAAAATGTCAATTCATGAGTTAAGAACCCCGGCTAAGAGACCGTTAACCGAAAAATGTAAAAAAAAAAATGTCAATTCATGAATTAAGAACCCCAGCTAAGAGACCATTAGCCGAAAAATATAAAAAAAAATGTCAATTATTCATGAGTTAAGAACCCCGGCTAAGAGACCGGTTTAATCATGCTCTAATTATTATCATCACTCGAAGTCTCTAAATGGTGTTTCTTCAATTGTAACTCATGAAACCACCAATCTCAGCTAAATAAAGATTTTCCATAAAACTTGTTCATGTTCTTGATACTTAGGGTTTGTAAAAACCCCCAAATCGAATCTAAGTGATCGGATTTGCTACTAGATCCGCTCTTCACTCCTAAACCAGAATCTAGAAACTCGATCGAATTTCCCAAATTAACTACCTCCACAGTAAATTCTTCACCCTAGATTCTGAGATTACCTTCCCGGCTCGATCGAGTTCGTCAATCTGTGACGTGGCAACGAGCTCTCCTCTCTCCTTCGCGTCGACTTTATGCGATGTTAATCTCCTCAACATCCCAATCGAAGCTTTCATCGTATCACAAATCAAAAACCCTAATTTTTACGAAATTTCAGTTTATTAAAGAAGAAAAAACAGATCGAAGCAGAGAAGAAGAGAGACGGAGACGAAACCCAGATAACAGCAGGAGGAATGATCCAACGGTTGATGGAAGTTAAAACGAGGAGAGGAGATTACACGTGGCGAGATCGTGAGGGGATGGGGGAAGAGTCAAAAGTCAAAGATTGATGAAAGGGAAAGAAAGCGAGTATCATTATTTGGGGGTTTGACTGCCAGTGGATGGGTCAAACATCTATTGTCTTTTTTTGACAAGTAATTATTATTTCTTTCTTTTGAATTAGACTTGTATTTATTGGGGATTAGATAATCCAAAGAGTTTAATTAAACTCCCCCAAGAAAAAACTGTTGGCTAGAAAAACAGAATACTTTCAGATTCAAATCTATTTCAGAATGTATTGAACAGTCAATTTAAATTCAAAACAGTGTGCTACAATGTTCATTACTAGTTTAAGGGTTTTGAAACACGTCACTGGTAATTTATTTTAAAATAAACATACTCTAACTATTAAAGGGGTTAAAAGAACAACACATTTTTACCACTAAACTATATCCGCTATGATCCAATGCAATGGTTATAAAGCTATACACTATATATGTTAAATTTGATTCGTTTTATTATTCTTTTCAATTCAATCAAAAAAAAATCGGATATTTATAAATCTTCGAAGCAAATAAATATTAAAAAATAATATCTGTTAAAAACAAAATAAATGAGAAATACTGAAATTTTAGAGATAGATATCTGATCCGCTCCAAATTTTGTACAAATAATATATATCTACAATTACATATAGACTTTTAAATTTAATTTTCTATAATTATTATTTTACCATATAACTTCATTAGTTATTTATAAAAGTATTAAATTAAGAAATAAATATAAAATAATTATAAAATTTCTGACTTCTGCCGAATAAGTATCATACCAATCGGCATTGACTATACTAATTTACAAAATTTTGTGTTTCATAAATAATTAATTAATTATTAAATTATGAAAAATATAGTTTTACTAATTTAATTTTTATTTGATATTATGTAAATGATATTTTTTGAAAACAAACTTGTATAGTTCTTCTAGATCTACTTGTACTGAACAAAGTGATGAGATATAAGTAAATATTCACTTAGAAATCTGTCAACTACGAAACAAATTACAAATACTAAAATTTATGGTATTATTCGATCCGTGTCCACTCCTAATTGCAGACTTCTGCTTGTTACAAAAAAACAAATTAATGTGAAGAGTTAGTTACGAGTGTTTAAGACTAAGAAACTGATCAAATCACCCATTAATAGCTATAAGCGGAACTGTAAGATAATACATCCAAATCATATACATTGATATATACTTCCAAATTATCAAAAAAAAATATTCACGAAGTACTTACTAAATGTTTATGGTTCTTTTAAATTTAAGATCCGTTGGTTAGATGAACTATACCAAATGGATGAGTTAGCTAGATTAGCTTAGTGAGCTGAGTGACAGCTCTAACTAGTTGGGTTATTGATCCAGTTGAGTGGATTGTTAAGGCTCGAGCAAGATAGGCTGAGGCTGTTATGGATGTGCGGATGTTTAGAAGTTATGGGTCTGCATGTGTGTATGGATGGTATTAGACTAATGTAAATATGATAAGAGTAACCGTCCAAGTGGTTACAAGATCAGAACAGTGTTAAATTATATAAAGGTTTTATCATCTATAAAATAAAGCAATCATGGGAGATAAAACAACCATTGAATCTATAGATGATGGATGTCTAAACTTTAAAGGTTGATTTATTGGTCCCGAGACACACGGCTAGGAGTGGACGCAGATAAGATAAAACCGTAATTTTTTATATTTGTGATTTTTTATTCATATTTTCCAGATTTTATTTATTTATTTTATTTCGGAGAAATACGGATCTGACTTTCCGGATGTCTGAAATTTTTTTTTGATATTTGTAAATATTTACAGATATTGACGGATATTCCATTTATTTTGTTTAATACAAATTATCTACAAAAATAATACAAAATTATTTTCCAAATTTATCTTTAACATAATATAAAATTCAAAAATAAATTAGTGAAATTATATGTTCCATAAGTTTAAATAAATAAACAAAATTTTTAATAAAACACAAAATTTTAGAAAAATGAATTTTTCGATAGATTTGATATTTATTTCTTATAAGTTAATTCCTTTATAAGTAATTTTATAAATAAAACAATAGGCTAAAATAATAATTAAATATAATTATAAATTTAAAACTCTATATTTAATTATATATCTTATATATAAAGTAGAATTTTTTTTTCATAAGGGCAAAATATGACACTTGTCATTTTATCATTGTACTAATTTTATTAACACTACATTAAATTGTTCATATTTAAAAAAAAAATCATGTTTTTAACACAAATCAATTATAAGTTTTATAATCATAAAAAATACATACATAATTTTTATTAAATAACAAAATTAATAAATTTAGTTAAATGATATATTTATATTTTTAGTATTTAAAATTATAGAAGATAGATAAACTCAATAATAAATATCATATCATCTATATATATTACCTCATTTAAATATCAAATTATAATAATTTTGATATTTAAATATATAAAAAATATTTTTGAATAACTTTAAAATATTATTAATAATCTTTTAAGATGCACATGTGTTAAGAAAATGAAAAGTATAGAAACTTACATCGTAAACTAAAACATACTACATATTTAAAAAATTAAAATATAATTCATAAATTTGATTACGATAATATATTTATAATATATAAAAACCTAAAACTAATCATATAAACGCAAACAACAATATGTACAAGTTTCAAATTTTATTTTAAATAACTATAAAATATTATTAATAATCTTTTAACATTTACATGTGCGAAAATAAAAAAATACACAAACTTACCTCATAAACTAAAAGATACATCGTATTTTTAAAAATAAAACATAATTAATAAATTTGATTACGCTAATATATTCATATAAATCAGAGATTCACAACTATAATCTGTTTGACTTTCTCAAACCTAAATCACCACGGCAATACAAAACCAAAACTAAAAACAAACAATAATATGTTCAAATTTCAGATTTAACTATTACGAACAAACTTTACTTAGTTTTGTAGTAAATGTTTGGTGCATTAACTAAAATCCACGTACGTTAGCCTATAATGTTGTCACTAAGTTATTAGTCTCAATAAATCATTTCATTTATTCACACATAACTCACCACAAAACGATTTGTACCATTTACACAGATATAAAAGGTTTGGGATCTTCACTACAATCCAAAAATGTCTTCCAAAATCTATCTTTCAAAATAAACATAAATTAGTCATTCTCTAAAATCAAAGACTTTCTTAAAGAAATCATACGAGATATCATCTCTTGGGTTAACCAGTCCGTAGCTTCATGCGATCACCACTAGTTCTTGATAAAGTGACACAAAGTTAAAACAACAGTATCTAGATTGATCTTTTAAATCACACTGTTTACATTTTTTGCCACTAAATAATAAATTATCTTTTTTAACTTTCACATATTATTTTCATCAAAGTACTTTCTCAGCAAAACAATTATTTGTATATGTACAAAATAATCATGATTAATTAAACAATATATCACAACTACAAAAGTTCAAATAAAATTCAAAAAGATGATTTTCATTCTTAACCGCTTATCCAATTACTTAAAGTAAACAGCTACAATATTAATTTTAAACCAACTTTTATAATTAAATTAGCATATTAACGATTACATTTTATAAAATAGATTCTTAATATAAAACATAAAAGAAATACATTCTACTTGTGCAAGGATCGATCATTAGTATATAATAAAAATCAGAATGGACTGGATATTCGGCTATAATTTTTTAGTATTTATGATTTACTTCATTTTTAACGATATTGAATCTTAACATTTTATTTGTTTCGATGACTTATAATTATTCAAAATTTTGGATTGAAACACAATAGATTATAAATCGAAATCAAATTTAACAGATAAAATGTCAATCTTACAATCCTACATACAGCATCAGAAAGTGTCTCTCTGCTCATTTTTTGGGTATTAACATAAAGAATGTTACAATCCTAGGATCTACACCTTAAAGAGGAAGAGATACAACTGTTGATCAGATAATTGAAACATAGCAGTACATCTTCGTATAAACCGGACCGGTCAACAAAAAGTCAATAGTTACTGCTACGTAGCCGTTTAATAGTATTTTTTAAAGAGTATTTGCACTCTATACATAAATTTATGTCATAATTCACTCCATATCCTATTTATTCCTTTATCTCTCTTCCCCACACATTAATATTTTCCCCATCAAAATATGGCAAATTTTTAATTTCCCATTTTGTTAAGGATTTCTATCCAATTCACTCTTTTTTAAAAGGACAAAAACAAATTAAGTTAAAACTTAAAACAGAGCCATGAATGAGAGAGAGAGGAAGGAGAAGCAGAGCAATCGGCGCATTAATGTCGAAAAACAAATACCATTAAATGTTTTTCTACATTTACTGCTCCTCTTTCACTCTCTGACTCTCTCTTTCTCTTTTTGTTCTACGTGCAAATCCAGAAGCATTGAATTCATGTCAGACCGTAAAATTTTCAAAATAAAAAAGTCTTAACGAACATACATAAACCCATAACTCGATTTATCAACTTTAACTAATCTATCATCAAATCCTTAACATGGGTTTATCTAAAGACACGAACTTTAATCATGGGTTCGAGCTTGGAGCAGGACAAGAACTAAGTGATGTGTTGTTGGGTGGTTTAGTTGGAGGAGGAGCTGAACAAACTGGAATCACTGATCGCATATGAACAGCTGGAGCGAGTTTTTGATGGTTTAACCCAAAACCTCCGGAAAACATCTCTGGAAAGGGAAGAAGTTTACTGTAACAGTTTCTTCTCTCCATTGATGACGTTGGAGACGGCTTTATCATCATCTCTGGCTTTGCATCATCTCGGCTCCTCTGTTTTAGCCCTGCATGTTCTTGAGACTTCTCGAGTAATGATTTGACTTTGGTTTGCTGTTGTTGTTGGAGATTTGGTGTTGAAGGGAAGAATCTCGGTGGTAGAGTTTGATGGTGTTTCACTGATTCATTGGTGTACAGATTAATGAGTCTGAGCTTCTCACACAACAAGTCTCTTGTGGTTGTTGTGTCTTGTCTGATAGGTCTTCTTTTTGAGTGATGTTGTTCTCTTCTTCTAACTTCTTTGGGTCTAAATCTTGAGAGGACTCTTGCAACTACTTCTCTTTCTTTCTCTTCACCTCTTTGAGAATCCAAGCTTGTTTTCACTGTGTAACAAAAGTGTGAAATGATAAGACATTAACAAGTGTATCAAATGGATTTAGAAAAGTTTAAAATATTAGCTCACTTTTTCTCAAGGAGAACCAAGCTGCAATAGCAGCATTTTTCTCAGCTTGCTTCTTAGTCTTTGCTGATTCACCACTAAATCTCATTCCAGCAAGCTCCACAGTGCAAGAGAACGTAGGGAAGTGACCAGGTCCTGATCTCACACTTGTGTAAATCGGTAGTTCAAGACCAGCCCTATGTGCTGTCTCTTGAAGCAGATTTTTGTAGATCCCAGTCTCATCCTTAAAACAAAAGGGTACAAAAACATCATGAGACTTTGAGAAAAAACATAAAGAAAGATGGTGGAAGTGAGGGAAAGGCTTACAAGAACTCTAGCAGTTAGAGACTTAGAAGGGCCCTTTGAAGAGAGAGCACTGAGAGCAACTTCAGCAGCTGAGTGTTCAGCTTGTCTGAGAGTGGAACAGTAAGTGGGGCTTTCAAATATTTCACCGTTGAAGTTTACAGAAGCTTTGAATCTTGGAGCATGATCTGGTCCTTCTCTTGTGCAAGTATATGATGGTAGGCTGAAACAGCTTCTCTGTGCTAGCTCTTGCAACTGATTCTTGTACATATTTTCTTTTGGCTTGTGTGACAAAATCAGAGAGGTTGTTGAGGAGAAGAGGAAAGAGTGGTAGAAAACTCTATATCAAACCAGAGAAGACAAAGGAAAGTGACCTGCTTAAATTGGTATTTAAGATTTGGTGTCTCTTTATGGTGAAAGAAGAGTTTGTCTCTGTTATGTGTAATGAGTGTTAAAATGAGAAAGCTTATGGGTCTGATGTTTAAAGTGAATTTAGAGGATAGAGAGATAAAAAATGAAATTCAAAATGAAAAGAATCGTTTCAGAGGTTTTTAGTGTACTCTCACATGGTGGTTAGTAAGGCTCATAATAAAGAGGAGCAGAGGCTAGTAAATGATAACAGTGACATTTCAGTTAGAATATGGTCCATGACTCCATGTTATTTTTATATGTACATATATGTCTCTGTATGTAACACTGAGGAAAATCTTATCGACTCTCTTGAAAGATCCTGCATTTATGATCTGATGTTTACTTGTAAAAGCTTAGAATTTTCATTTTCATGAAGTTGGTTTAAGCTCCATGATTCAAGGTTTTTTTTTTTTTACTGGAAAGTGATTTTCATATATTTGTTCCAAATGGCTATCTTCACATAATTCAAGGCTTTAGTTACTGATTTGGACATTTTCTTGACTATCTTTGACTCAATAAAGACCTTAACACACTCTCCTTCTGTAACCAACTATCTTATAATTAGGAGAAGCATTACTTAGTTTACTTCATTAGGGTTCTTACGCATTCATTGCAAAGTCATCCTTCAAATGAACAATTATATAAATAGCCTTCTGGTCCACATGTTTTGATAATTCACTTGTAACTTATTTGATGATAAGACAACAGAGAAGCTTGTTTTAACCGTAAAACATGTCTCTGATTAAATATATAAACACAGCTAAAACAAGAATAGTCTGAGCAATCCACAAGAAGCTCACTCATACAAACAAGTAAACACAAACACACCAATTCAAACCTTTTTGCTTACCACAACAAAGCCAACAACACAAACACTTTCCACATTAAGAACAATGGAAAGTTACAACACCACAAGCTTGCATAAACTGATTTTAAGCTGAATAATCCAAAAGAAAAAGGGTTTGAGAAAAAAAAACACCTGGCAGATTGCTTCAGCTCTGTTTGGTCTTCCTTCCGTGCTAAATCGTGTATCTGACTATGTAGGCCTGTTCTCAGTCACTAAACCACTTCCACTGCTGCTTCCTCCACCGTTCTGGTTTTGTTCTCCTCCTACTCTGGCTGCTAAGGCCATAACTTCTGGCGACATATCCCAGCTCCCACTTTTCCTTCCCCAGCTTGACCGTCTCGGGTGCATACTCGGCCTATCACTTTGTTCATCAACCGTCGTCCTAACATCTGGTGAAAACTCTCCTAACTCACCGTCCTTAACATGTAACCTTTCATTGTTACCACCATGTTTGCCATCACCATGTTCTGACATTGCTGAGCCCATGTCAGCCCAAACAGCCTTCCTTCCCATTTCAATGTCGTCATTGGTTTTACCCATGTTTGGACTCATGAAACCGCCTGTAACAGATCTAGGAGGCAGTGGAGGTTCACGATGTACCATGGCTCTGAAGTCATTCTTTGAAGGAGGGATTGCTGAACAAAATGTTTCTTTGAAGTTGTTAACCACTCCTTTGTTGTGTGGGTTGCTTCTCCGATCATATCTGTATCTGAAATTCTCATAAGTAGTCTGCAAAGGCAAAGAATCAAAGGTTACAACGATTTCATCATCTCCAAGAGGGATTAGTAGCAATGTACCTGGTTTGTGCTGATGAGATATAGATGGAAAGCTGTTAAGCCACCAACAAACCACATCGATATGAATGTGTAGATTATGAGAACAATAGAGGCAGGAGTTTTAAGCATTGCTTTCCAAATGGTCGTATGCTCTGATTCCGTGATTTTCCTTATATAGACCCAGCAGAAGGCAAACACGTATATACAGAGAAGTGTCGTGGAGAAGACAAACATGAAGAAGAATCTGTAGTTCCTCTGTAAACAACAACCACGAGAACATGAGATACAGTTTTCATGAGAATAGTTTTAAGGACAGGACAGTGACTTACCCGCCCAATACATTGACCAACCCAAGGGCAGTGATGGTCAAACTTCTCAACGCAGTTGTTGCAAATAGAGCAGTGGGAACAGCGAGGAGGCCTATAGAGCATGCAAGTGTCACAATACTTGACCTTAAATGTAATCCCATCAACCTCTACTTCCTTAATGCGAGGCAGTCTCAACTGAGGAGTCTGGCCAGCTCCTGCATCCATGTTGTTGCTGTCAAGTGGTTCAGGCTCAGGAGGATGAGCGTTTCTAGGGATGATTCCTGGATCTCTTCCGGATGTAAGCAGCAGAAGAATCAAATCCTGAGGATAGAAAAAGGAAATTACACCATGATTTTTTATCATTAGAACACATCTGCAATGCAAAGTGAAGAAACTAATACTTACATAAATGGTGAAGACGACGGCTACAGCTACTATAGATACTCCCCAGCTATCTGAGAAGTCATCCATTAGCTTCCTGGCGACGAAGATGCAGAAGATTGTGACAGGGACAGCAATGAGGCATATTGTCAGCGCCAGTGATCTTACGTCTGGCCCAAATACAAATCTTCCCTGAAGAAAGAATTTCTGGAAAAAAAACAGGAAAAACAGTGTGTTAAGATTCAGCAAAAGTGGAGGAACCGTGTCCAAGTAAGCTATCTCTTAATAACAAGAATCAACTAGAGGTAGTAAATACTATCTATAACAAGAGAAGAAGCCAGGGATAACACTTTTTGGTATGATTCTGATATCGAATAATGAAATAGGTTATAAAGTATTAAGTGAAGTAAAAGAGAAAGTGATTTCAGTAAAATTGCTATAAATAGACTCAGCACAAATTCCAAACCTGTGTAAGGCATTGAAGCTAGCTCTACAAAATCATAAGTTAAACTAATAGGGTAATCACATCAAAAAGCTTTACACTTTAGTGTTATCTCACTGTGTTACTTTAGCATTTTAGTTTAGTTAAATTGTAATCACATCAAAAGCTTCTAAACCTTGTATGACTTCAAGTAAAATTGCGCTATAAATAGACATCAGCTGTATAATCACAAATCCCAAACCTGTGTACCACAATGAAGCTAACACTATAAAAGTGGTAATCACATTAAGCTAAATGGCTCTATGAATAGGTTAATCACATCAAAAAAGCTTTACACTTTTTTTAGTGTAAGCTAAATGTGTTACTTTGGCATTTTAGTTTAGTTAAATGGTAATCACATCAAAAGCTTCTAAACTTTGTATGACTTCAGTAAAATTGCTCTAAATAGAAATCAGCCATATAATCACAAATTCACCACTTGTGGAACACAAGATTAAAGCTAAAATGGCTACTTATAGAGAAACTACATCGAAAAGCTTTACACTTTTTTTAGTGTTAGATCAAATGTGTTACTTTGGGACTTTAGTTTAGCTTTAAAACCATTCAAAGAGTAATCAAAACAAAACTCTTGTAAACCTTTAAGCCCACCAATGAAAAATACATCAAAACCTAGGATCCTCCGAAAAAAAAACACTTCTTTGCTTAAAGAGTAACAACAGGAACAAACCAAGTTCCAATTTTGAAATTAGGGCACATATCTAAATCCAATCCGAGTCACAGTAACAAACAAAGCAACTAATCGAGAGTAGAAATGAAAGAGGTGTGATTAATCCTAGTAGCTCAATAACAACAACATAGAGACGAAAATAAAATTAAAACCCAAAAAAAGATTAAGACACAGAGAGAGAAGAAGAAAGAAATAAAAAAGGGAGACACTCACATTGCTGCCTTTCCAAGTTTGGTAAACCCGTAAATCACCATTGGATCCTGAATCGGATCTCGGAGGCGGAGGCACTACATACATCTCTCCTCAACCTTTAACCTCTCCAAATTTCTATTTTTTTCTCTTATCTCTCCACGTCGTCACCAATAATAGCTCTCAGCTTTTCCCTCACAAGTAAGAAAACACACAAAGAAGAAGAAGAAGAAAGGTAAGTCTCCGGCGAATTGATTCTTTAGATTCCGGCGAAGTAACCCGACAAGGTCACGAGTAAGCCAGCGATAAAAGCAACAACAGCCTCTCTCTTTTTTTTTTTGCCTCCAACTCTAATGGTGGGTTCCCTCCTCCCCTCCCCCACACTTTTTTTTTTTACTTCCTTTCTTTTTTCGTTTTATATATATAAAGAAACAAAACAAAGGGACTCGAAATTGTGACCGTCGTTTTATTCTTTCTTTCTTGTTTTGACAGCCGAGACGGAGAATCAGTAATATTAGCTGATGTGTCATTACCTCATTGGTTATTATTACTTTTGTTGTGTGGGGCCAATAGAGATAAAGTCCGCAAAATTTTTCTTACAAAAAATAATAAACTTTTGTTCGATTTGATAAAAAAGATATACTACTATATTAAGTGATTAAAAAGAGGTTTTTTACTTTTAAAATCTCGAGAGAAAAAAAAAAAGGTGGGAAATAAAAATGATGGCAGCCAACCAATGGGTTATGATGGACTCACCTTCTGCACAGACATTAATATTTGTTTTGAGCTTTGGAATCTGAATTATATATACCCCCAAGTGGGCCTAACTATATGTCCATTATATAATTTAAACTTACTAATATATTTTTTTATTAAAACATACAAAATTAGTTTTGAGTTTATTTGTCAAATAAACAAAAAAAAAATAATTAGATTTTTAGTGAGAAGTTTGAGAGATATAGGAAGAGAAATAAGGAAAGAGGGTGTGTTTTTAGTTTTATACAATTTGACGATATTTTGAGTAGGAGTGTCAAAGTTACAAATGCACAAGTGGATTTAGAGAGAGGAGTAATCTAAAGTGGAATTCAAAGATATATATGATGCTTCCCATCAGCATTAGACTACCGATTGGCTTCATTTCCATAAACACGTTGGAGTATTTGTAGGGTTTACGTGATTTTTTTGTCTACTTATGAATCGATATCTTTCCTTTTATGAGCTTCATTTTATACGCATTCGACTTTGATGCCCTTGTAAATAAATAGTCTCAGGCATCTCTTGAAGCAATACCAGATTGACAAGCACATGTACCATGACATGTACATGCGTGTTAAGGGTAATGTCTTCAAGAACAAGCCTTGTCTTGATAGAGAGCATCCACAAGTCTAAGGCCAGAGAGAAGAATGTGTCTGATCAGTTTGAGGCGAATAGGGCTAAGAACAAACAAATAGCTCATCGTTTTGACTTTTGAGATTTTTTTTTTTTTTTTTAATATATATCGTTGTTAAAAAAGTAACAAGTAATACAATTGTGTAGACTCATGGGTTCAAAGTTCAAATGCAGCAGTTGTAACTTGTAAGTGTATAATCCATGCTGCCACAAAGAGTGCGCGCATAATCCATGAATTTGTAGATGTGTGTGTTTGCGTTTAAAACGATATGAAGCGATTTAATTTTAAACACCTGATGCCACAATTAAAAACATCCGTTTGCAGAATATGTAATATATAAATCTTAAATTTTTAATTTTTATTTGTAATGAAATTTGTTTTTAAGATTTTGAAAAAAAAAAATTTCACTATCCGCAACATAAAAACCAGAAAAAAAATCAGTTTTTCATTTTGCTAAGTTTGAAACATTACGAAATAATGGGTACTGGATAAGAAGTGTTTTTGTAGTTATTGTCAAACACGAACAATTATTACCATCAACAAAACCAATCAAGCCTATTACCCAAATTTTAAATTATCAAAGAAGCATTGAAATTTTGTTAAGCCAAGAAAACTAATTAACATTTGGACCAACCAAAATTCTGTTTATATTATAGCAGTTCACAAAAAAAAGTTTAGCAAAGAAACACATTATTAAAACATTTGTTCATTTTCAACACTGTTTTAACGAGTCCGTTTTGGTGGCTCATTGCTCTTTCTCTGCTCATCTCTTAAATCCTTTAGCCCTTATCTTAGTAGCATCAGCAATATCTCTTTGTCTCTTAAAATCTTCATCCTCTTCATACACAGTTGACCCTTCAACTTTCTTCCCCTTATCTATTGGTAGTTCATGTTGAATGCTCGTTTCGTTATCTTTCCTCGCTATGAACTCATCTAGTACCTCCAGAGCCTTCACTACTTGGCCAATGGCCGGTCTAGCTTTTGCGTCTTCTTTCAGACACGCAAACGCCAAGTGAACGGCTCTTTTCACGATCTCGTCCAAGTACGGATGACCTTGTCTTGCTAACATCGGATCTGTTAGCCCTTTTATGTTTTGGTTCCTGTAATATGGCAGTGCCTGTCAAGGACCAACAAAGAGTCATCATAAGATCATTTGGTTGTGTATGAAAGAAGTTCTTCATTAAAATAACCAGTGCCGGTCCTATAATTTTAAGGATCATAGCTTTAATAAATGTCTTTTTTTTTAAAAACAAATTATAGACTAGCTATGTTTATATATATTGACTCTTAAAAATTTGGGAATTCAAAAACTAATGCTTCACATGGCTATGCCCATAACCGGTCCATAGTCTATTACGTAAAATCATATTTAATTTAATTAGAGCATTACCCATTTCGCAAGGAAACCATGTGCACCCATGGATGAGTCCCCAAAAGGTTTGCGTCCAGTGAAAAGCTCCAAAATCACAACTCCAAAGCTATAAATATCACACTTCAGCGTCAGTCTCCCAGTAGCCGCGTACTCGGGTGCACAATACCCGAGAGTTCCCATAACTCTAGTAGTGACATGAGACATGCCATCATTTGGACCAATCTTTGCAAGCCCAAAGTCAGAGAGCTTCGGTTGAAACTCATTGTCTAGCAATATGTTTGAAGTTTTCATATCTCTATAGATCACTGCTGGTTTTGCTACATTGTGAAGATATGCTAACCCTTTAGCTGCTCCTAAAGCTATCTTCATCCTTGTGGGCAAATCTAAAACCTCTTGAGCAGATTTGAAATCTGAAAAAAACAAAGAAAACTTTATTAAAGATTTATAGTGTAATGAGTTTTCTTGAGGATGGAGTATAGTTTTTTTTTTACTGTGGAGACAATCTTCTAAAGATCCAAGAGGCATATATTCATAGACGATGCTTCTTTGATTGTCTTCACAGCAATAACCATACATTTCCACGAGGTTTTTGTTGCGAAAAATCGAGAGCATAAAGACTTCCACAAGAAACTCGTTGTTTCCTTGACTACCACACGGATCAAGCATCTTAACAGCCACATCCTTTAACTGTAGATCAACAACATATCCACACACACACAAAAAAAAAAAAGATTATCCGTTCATTAGAGATATCATATGTTTTTTTCACAACAACAACAAGAGCTAGTTCGATCAAGAGATTGTTTTATGATTTGATTGTCCAAAGAATACATGTTTACAGTTACCTGTCCGTTAATCTCTAACTTTCCTTTGTATACATCACCGAATCCACCTTGTCCGATCCTAGAATCCAGGCTGAAGTTGTTTGTTGCGGTGGCTAGTTGTTGGTATGCGAATTTTTTTCTTGGCTGATCACATGGAGGTAGCAGTGCTCTAAGATCTGATGAAACTCTCGCTGGATTGGCTAACATAGAATAAACACACACACACACAATAAGAGTATGTATCACATGTTACACTATGAACCAGTGGATTAAACACTTCGATAATAAAACCAAATAAACAATGTTTTGACCCTAGAAAACACAGATCCTTGTTCGAGATTGTGACATAAGACTGTATAACTAGGTTTGTGAATAACAAAGAATGAAAAAGGAACATAGGAAGTGAGATTTAACCAGAAGACGATGACGGTGGTTGGTCATGTATGGGTTCCTGAACAGCAACGGGTTTCATCTTGGGTTTTTGGACCACCTTACGTTTTGGTCTCAGTCCAAAACACGTTAAAAAACCCATGTTTGCACTAAAATTCGATATTTCCGATTATTTTTCGTTTAGTCAAGTCACAGCCACTACACACACACACAAACGGGTATGAGCAGAAAATGAGAAATCTAAGTGAAATGTTGTTGAGCTATGATGAGAGATTTGTTGGATAAAGAAGAAGATATATATAATGGATTAGAAGTGAGGGTTTTGTAAACTTGAGGCTTAGCGAAGAGGATTAGAGATAATGAGATTGAAGTTTTTGAAGGGCTCTTGGTGATGCTTAGACACGTAATCAACAAGAGCGCATGGATGCACCAAAATGGTACGTACATTGCACCCATTGCTTCTTTCCTACACAGAAAAAAAGTATATGACTTGTTTAAGGAAATAAATCGTATCATACCTTTCTGTGGGTAAATATAATATCCTACCTAATGTATTAACTATTGTTAGAAATTTACTATCAATCCATATATTTAGAGTTATTCATTGTGATATCTACTGGAGTAGCTAAATTGTTTTGTTTGAAATTTTAAATGAAGTGTTAGTCTAGCACTTTTTTTTTTATTAATTGTGTGTTATACAGAAATATACCGCGCTTTTTTTTTATATTAATCGTGTGTTACACGCAAAGATACAATTAAAGGCCGGTCCTGAGTAAAGCCGAGTTTTTTTAAGTGAAAAATAAAAAATTAAAGAACATTTATTCTAAAATTGCTTTATAATATAGTGATAGAAGATATTTTAATAAGGTTAGGTTGATGGCTTATATTATGTTGCAATGTTAAGATTTTGTGACTCTATTGTAGTTGTGATTATAAATGAACATAAAATTAGATCTAGCTACATTGAACATAAAATTAGATCGATTAAATCTAAACATAATTATATATCACTCTATGTCCAATTAGCTAAAATATTTTGTTTTAAAATATAAATTAGGTGTTAATCCCGCGTTTTTTTTTATAAATCGTGTGTGTGTTTTTTTTATCAAAAAATCGTGTGTTATACGCAAAGATAACCAGTGAGGTTGATTTCGACTTAAATCCATCAAACAATATTTTAAGTGAAAAATAAAGAATACTAATTATAAACATTTTTAATAAAGTAGTTGAAGATATTTTAATAAATTTGAATTGATGGCTTAGATTATGTTGTGATGATAAGATTTTGTGATTATTTTTGTATTTATGCTTATAAATGGATATAGCTATCTTAAGCATAAAATTAGATTGGATAGTATATTTAAAAACATAAATATGTATGACAATGGAAAGGAAAGAAACAAAATTAAACATAATCTAAGAAAATTTTAAATCTTCATAACTCAAATGATAAAATATAATCTAAGAAAATTTTGTTTCAAAAGAAACCAGACTGTATACGTTGGGGGCTAGAAGATTCATCCAATGTTATCTATAGACTCATAACATTTTCCTTCAAAATATATGGGCTTAGGCCCAATAGTGAGACATGTGTAATTCATCCTCTGTGTTTTCTGTTGAAATTGGTCTACGGTTATCTCTTGCACATTAGGCTTTAAACCGGGTTTTGATGTCTAAAAGCCACTTTCTAGTTGTGTCTGTTTCGTCAAGTAATGTTATTTGTTACTAATAAAGTTCAAAACTTTAATTTGCTTCGATGATGTTAGTGTAAATGAATTTGTCTGTAGTCTTTGAATCAAAGAAAAGAACCTTCCTTTTCTTTTTACTGTGCGAGTCAAATAGATACTCCCATTAAGATCTATTTATTTCTTCTCTGTGAAAGTTGGAAGATTCGTTGGATATGGTGTGTTCAGTTAAGCCATATTGGACCAAGCTTTGCTCTTCTTTTCATGTCCTCGTCAAAACGCCTACAAAGGTTTCAATTTTTTGACTAATATTAATAAAGTAACATACTTTTCCACATCTCTCTTGTCTTTATCATCTTCTACGGATTCCCTGTAATGAAAAATATCAGAAAATTTTGAGAGTAGCAGAGAGCAGTAAAAATATATTAAAAAACTACTCTATCTCCAATCTCAAGACAATTTTGCTCAGTGCCGTCCCGGTAGAGCCTAAAGCAAATTTATATATAGTTACTTATATTTATTTGTAAAATACTGTTATACACACATATATATATAATACTAATTTAGTTTCATAAACAAAATCAGATGAACCTTATACTATTAGTATATATTTTATTTATAACATTTTGATTTTTAACAAACAGAAAAAAACAGTAGTTTGGTTGAACAACTATTACTTTTTAATCTTAAATAACACAAAATAACAAATAACACATGTGAAAATAGAATAAAATCTAAACATTACAAAGTTCGACATAAACCATATTATTGAGGATTGCAGACTCTACCTTAAACAAGAAGTCAATATACTGTCTTTAACCATTTAACTATAATCAATTTCAGAAAAATGTGGCCTAAAAATTTGTTAATAATTTTGTGGCCTAAAGCTTTAGCTTTACTTGCCTTATAATAGGGACGGGCCTGGTTTTGCTGCTTACTCTCTCTTTGTCTCTAAGGTTTAGTGTCTCATTCCTCCTTTCATCTTTAGTAACGTTTCTGTTTTCATTGAATATTGATGTCTAGTTAACTGTTCAACAGACTTGGAGCTTCATTTGAATGTCTAGTTCAAGTAACATTTGTGTTTATGTGTGCTGATTTTGTCTTATGACGGTTTAAGTACCTAACTGATGAGTTCAAAGTTTTGATGTTTTTGGGCAAATCTTTCTTGTGGTTATACAGTTTCTTGACGGTATAGAGATTTGACAATCTATCTTTGCTCTTATTACAGGGACATTTGAGGTCTCATTTGGCGTTGGATTATTGCTTCTTAGATCATCTGAGAGTTTTGTTTCTAGTAGAAAGAGATAATCAAATGCCGGAGGAAGATTTGGTAGAACTTAAATTTCGGTTATCTGACGGTTCAGATGTTGGACCGTTTCAGTACCCTCCAACCGCCACAGTGGGAATCCTCAAGGAGAGAATCGTCTCTGAATGGCCTAAAGGTGAGCTTAGAGTCTTTAGTACAAATGTTCTTTGATTGCTTTAGATTAAGTTTTGCTTCATCCATTGTTTAAGTTTCCTGAACAGTTACTTGGGCTTGTGATCCATGTTTTTAACAGCTTCTTCACTTGTGTCACACTTTTGATTTCCTATTGTACCTTATGTGCTGTCTCTAGACAAGAAGGTTGTTCCAAAAGCAGCTAGTGGCATTAAGTTGATAAATGCTGGTAAGATCCTGGAGAATGGTAGAACAGTTGCACAGTGTAAAGCTCCTTTTGCTGATCTCCATAAATCCGTCATTGCAATGCATGTTGTCGTGCAACCGTCACCAACAAAAGCAAGACCAGGTCTTAATTCTCTTGCTTTCTTATCTCTGTACATCTTTCTTTATGGAATGATTGCTTAGGAGTTCTTGAAAGATGAACATGACAAAAATCCTGGTACAGTTCAGTTACTTTTTTTTTGTCATCTTCTCTTCTATTGCAGAGAAGAAAATTGAAGAGGAAGATGCCTCACAGAGAAGCTTTTGTTCATGTACCATAATGTGAGAACAAGTACCAGATCCAGAATCTGTATATAAAAAACAAGACTTAATTAAGAAGTTTCTTTGAAGTCTTGTTTCACTGTGGTTTTTTTGCTCTAGGACCCTAGAAACATAAATAACCATCTTCACGCTTCATATTATGCATTCATCATACGTTCAAATAAAGCTCTATCAATGGCGTTATAAAGCTGGTCTATTGAAAGTTTTCTTCTAGTATGATTCTGTTCATCTGTACACCTTAAGACCTATTTTTTTCTCCATCTGTATCTGCCCAAACCTTGCGTCAACAAATCTTTAGCCAGTGATAAACGGTACAAAGTACAAACACTCTGATATATATGACTTAATCCATGCATAAGACATAACATAAGTGGCAGTACCTTTCTGTTCACTTTCTCCTTTACAGATAGCGAATATTTGGAACATTGTCCTCTTTTTCTTATATATATATTTTTCAATATCTTATATGCTGTTTGATTGCTTAATTTTGAAATTATTTACAATATTCTCAAAACATGTTTATACTTTTTAATTTTAAAATATCTTTGAACTTTTATTAAATATATCCTTCTGGTTAATCATACTTAATTTATTTATTTATAATATTACACATATATTTACAATACTCATACACCAAGAAGCAATTATTTACTTTTTTGAGTAATATTAAAAATCCCATGCAAAGCATGGACAGTAATTACTAGATAAAACAGACACACAATTATATGTGAATGGTAACACTGTCCCCCACCGCAATGCTACCCGCCTTCTCCCACTTTAAACTTTAGCAACCGTCCAAGGAACAATTTTATTGGTAGGTGCTTTATTTCTCAACAAGGAAAGGCCTGTAAGACCAACAATATATTCGCGTGTCTGACCACATCGAGGGTTGTAGGCTCCTCTATATGCTCTGTCTAACATGAAAAAACTCCCAGTCTTCGCATCTGTTATTTTACATCTCCATACTATTCTCCTTGATGCTTCCACAACAGGAAAGCTGTATACATCATTGAATTTTACATTAACGAGACCTTTTTTTTCGTTTAAGTTGGACTCGCAGCTGACAGAGATCACACGATTAGCTGCAAGTTGGTTTTTGAATGATAAAATGTTTGGAGCGCATCCCGAACTTTCTTTAAAACCAAAACACATAAAAATAACTAACATAAAAATAATGAGATGATTCATTTTTGGATCTAAAGTCTCAAAGACCCAAACTGTAATATTTATAGTTTCTTTTGTGATAAATAAGGTAATAGACTAAAGATAGACACCTAAAATTGACCAACTAAGCATATGGTGGGAGGAGCATTCGGTGTCGAAAAGTAAGGTAATTCCATAAGATCAGATCAAATAAATTTAAACTAGAGATTAATGTTGACCACTAAAACTAAAGAAAACAAATTCTAAGATTGTAAAAAAATTATGACAAGTGTAATACCAAGAGGGTATCTTTTTTTCTTTTTTCTTTTTTGAACATTACCAAGAGGGTATCTTGGCGTCACTTACTCTCTTCTTGGTGAATTTTGTTTTCGTTACTTCAGCACTACCAAACTCTTTGCTTCAGCTGTGGTATTGAAGGTTTAGGATAATGTACTTCATATGTTGGTCTGCAGCTTGTATGGATTCTTATCTATATAGCTTGGCACACTTCTGAAATAGCTGACTAAACATTCTTTGTACTCAGCACCAAATGCTACTTCTCCGCTATATTGGAATCCCTGAACGAATCTCTATCTTTTGTTAACTGCCTGTGGAAATACTTTGCAAGAGACAAGCATTTTTCTAGTGACAATTTCATGAATCTTTTTTGAATATTACAGAAGCTTCGTAGTTTGTATCCGCTTTTAATAAATATTAGATTTTAACCCGTTGGTGATTATATTATAATTTTTAATTGTTTGAATATGTATCGGTTGTCCATATTGTTTTTGAATGTTAAGCCAATCAAAATGATATGCTGTGAGTACTATTTTATTGTATTTATTTATAAATCTAACTATTTAGTATGGTTGTACATATTAATAAGTATATTTGTTCAAAAATTGTTTCATAGCCAAAAATATGTTATCTGTTGCAAAGTTATATGAAGAAATTTATTTTATATAAAAAAAGTTCAACACTTAGAATATTTAAGAAATATTAAATAAACCTAAAATATAGGTAACTTTAAAATCCTTGCGAATATTTTATTTAATAAAATAATTTTTTTTCTTCTTGTAATTGTGTACAGTTAATTTATACAAAAAGGTGATACAATATATTGCTTATAACTTGATAATATAGTGTACTTCTAAAATATTCTTCTGTTTGTGGTTGTTTAATATTATTAATTAGTGGTGTCCCAGCGCTACATGCTGGTTTTGTATGTTTTATTCTCTATTGAATTTCAAATAGTTTTTTTTATCTATTTGACACTGGTTAATGATAATATTGTAAATAGTTTTCACCGAATAAAATAGAATAAATAGTTGATAGTTGCACCAGAGTAAATATAATTGAACTTAAAACATAACGTAAAGTTGATGTTCCAAAAGAAAAAACATATAAATACATGTGTTTATTTTGTGATTATCTTATTCGAATGAAGATAATAAATTCATTCATCCTCTTAAAATAGTAACAATTCTCGCATGTTTTATCAATATCTATGTGGCAATCTGTTAGAGGCTTCATTGTAAACGTATTGGTTACATAATTTGTCTTCAAAATGATTCTGACTCCAGTTGTGAATTCTTAATCATGGTTCAGCATAGATTGGACTTGAATTGACAATTTTCCCAAGGATAGTTTATCCAGCTATTCTTTTCCTTTTTCGAAATTGCCACTAACCACCAGTAATATACCATACAAATGCGTACCATTGTCATAAATTCATCTGTAGCTTGGCGAAAATGGTTGAATCCTTTGACGAATTTGTGGTGGTTGAGTATAACTAGAAATATTAATTTTAAAAATAAATTATTTTTATTACATTTATTTAAAAGATTAATTTAAAAATTAAAATTGATGATAATTTTAAATAAGAACGAATTGAAATAATAATAATGTTTTTTTTTGCTTTAGTCGATAAATTTTCAATTGCAAAACTAACATAAAGGGAATACTTCCATGGAAGTATTCTACGACAATGTAATATAAAATTTATTTCTTCAAATTTAAAATATTTTCTTAAGATTTTATTGTTAATTCATGTGTTTTAGACAATATTTTGGGTCCTGATTAAAATTCATAACTTAATTATACTTTAGAGGTTACCAATATTCATGTTTTTAATGTTTCTAGCTAATCTAAGAAGACGACTTATTAAGAAGTCTTCTCTCAAAAGACTTTCATGGAAATCTTCCACGTTAGTTTTGTAAACTTGTATTTTTAAGAATGTTAAGTAACTTGAAGTTAAGTTTATTAGCTATTAAAATTGCTAAATAATTTCAAGAAAATTATAATAAATACATGAAAATGAAGTTGGAAGAGTGACCTACTCATAAAATCTTAGTTGTTTATAATTACAAAATTTATTGGTTTTACTTCTTAAAAGACTGTGTTGGTTTTACTTCTTAGAAGTTAAAAGTGATGAACAACTATTGTAAGTTAATGAGATGAAGTTGTTTACAGTCACAAACTTTTTTTTTTTTGCAGAGTATGGGAGTTTTGAATCTGAAGACCATTAAATTTTTTATTGCATTGATTTGTAAAAGTAGAAAACACATTGTTAACACATACTCCCTCCGTTCCTAAAAGATGTATATTATAGAAAAAAAAATGTTCCAAAAAGATGCATCTTTTACCTTTTCAATGAATGATTTAATGAAAAATTGTAAGTTTCAAAAATAATAATGGTGTTTATTGAGTTTCTATTGGTTAAAAGTTATGGAAAATTGTTATTCACAAAAAACAATGCATTTACAATCAAAATTAAATGAGTTTTCTTAATATTTGTGAAAAGTCTAGAACATGGATTATTTAGGAACAGAGAGAGTATATTACATCTTGAGAAACATCATTACTGATTTTACAAACATGAAACCCTACTTTTATTCTACTCTTGTTTATTTTAATAATGTCAAGTAATTTTAGACAATAACATATTTACCATATTTTTCATTAATATTTCTTCAAATTTACAAAACCAAATTACAACTAAAGAGTACACATACAAATCACAAAACAAACCACAAACAAAACTAATATAGATCACTCCTCCACAAAGACAAGCTTGGACTCCACTTGATATGAGAGAAGACTTGTCAGAGGAAGTCTTCAAGCGCATTATTTATTAGAAGACTTCCCATAACTCTTCCAAAGTCGGACTCATATCTGAAAAACCTATCAATCCAAAAATGTGATAAAAAACATGAAAAATTAGTAAGAAATGTCTAGGGGAAAAAAAAATGAAAAATTGATATAAAGTTTGGTGTTTTCATGTTTAAAGAAACTAAAGAGAGGTTGGAGAATTTTAATCTGGGAAAAAGATAAGAGCTTTATGTAACAAGAGATTACTTAATGAATAAAAATCAGACATGAAAACATACCAAAACGCTCGGATATGTTATGAAAGAGGAGACATGGAAGAAGACTACGTCTGAAGACTTCTACGAAAGTCTTCTGAAAGTCTTCTTTAAGTCTTTTAATGTCTGACTTGTAACTGAAAAAACTGATATCAAAAAACGTTCAAATGACATCAAAACAAAAAAAAAAGAATAGAAAAACTATATTTTTAAGCTTAAATAATAACTAAAATAATCACATTAGATTGAATCTATAACTTATTAGAATATAACATATAAAAGACAAAAAATACATATCCAAAATTTATAGATATATCTTTAAATTAATGAAAGATGACAGCTATGTAAGGAAAAACTTGTAAAAACAAGATAAAATAGTGAGAAACACATAAAAATATAAGGATTGGTGTTATCAAATAGTTTAGAGAGAGGTTAGAGAGTTGTAGAATGAGAAATATTACATTTTGTTGCCTCCATTTTTAGAGGGAAAAAGAGAATGCATAATTTGTTTCTTTATATAGGAAAATAAAATTTCCAATTAGGTTTAATATTTTTGATACATAAAACTTTCATGTAAGTCTTCTGTTAGAACTTCTAATTTAGAAGACTTACATGAAATTTTTCCAAGATGTGTAAGTGTTTTAACAGAAACAGAATGTGTAAGTCTTCTAATAAGTCTTTTAGACCCTAAATTTCTTATTCGTTCAGAAGTCTTGCATAAAATTTTCTAGTGCATTATTTGTTAGAAAACATTTCAATAAGTTATCCAAATCCTACAATCAAGTAACTAACTAAATCTCAAAAAACAAACTTCATTAAACCTAAAATCAATTTATAAATTTCTTAATATACACAAAACTAAACCCATGTATGTCAATTCTAAATATTTTTTAAAAATATAAAGATTCCAAAATCTAACAATAATTCAATTTGTTGAAAAAAAAATCAGTTTTATTAAATCTAAATTTATATCACGTACATATGTCTATAATTAGATGATTATGATTTTTCTCTATAAAAATATATTTTATGAAATTTATAAATAATTTGAAAAACTAATACATTAGAAAATTTTCCCTGGAAGACTTAATTTTAGGCGGGAAACCTAAATTCTTTTAAAATATTAAGCGGTAAACTGTTGTTAAGTCATCCAATAAATCTTCTAGTGCATTATATCTTCAAAAATTTAAGTCTTCCAAACCCCCCAAAATCAAATATATAACTAAATCACATACAAAAACTTTATTAAACTTAAAATGAACTTATAAAATGTTTAATATACACAAAACTAAACACATATATGTCTAATTTAGTTTTTTTTAAAAAAAAAAAAAAGATTCCACAATCTAACCCTAAAATCACATACAATACTATAACATATTTACCAAACCTTAAACCAAAAATATCATGACTAACTTACATTCACTCATCTATGTTGGAAACAATTCAATTTTATTAAATCTAAATTTATATCACTTACAAATGTCTATAATTAGATGATTATGATTTTCTCCTATCAATATTTTTTTTTATGAAATTTATAAATTATTTGAAGAACTAGACTTATGGAAGATTTATTGGAATATTTAATTTTAGGTGGGAAACCTAAATTCTTTTAAAATTAAACGAGGGAAACTGTTGTTAAGTCATCAAGTAAGTCTTCTAGTGCATTATATCTTCGATAATTAAGTCTTCCAAAACCCCAAAATCAAAGATATAAATAAATCACGTACACAAAAACTTTATTAAATTTAATATAAACTCAGAGTGTTTAATATACAAAAAACTAAACACATATATGTCAATATGTTTTTCAAAAAGTAAAGATTTCACAATCTAACCCTAAAAACACATACAATACTATAACATAGTTACCAAACGCTAAACCAAAAAATATCATGACTAACTTACATTCACTCATCTATGTTGAAAATTATTCAATTTATCTAAATTTACATCATTTTCTATAATTACATGATTACGATTTTTACTAATCAAAGTATTTTTATAAAATTATAAATTATTTTTAAAATCTACTCACAAAGTTATAATGATAAACTATAATGATGTTTTTTGTTTGGTCATGAGGGGATATTTATAATTTCACTACCCTTTTGAATTACTTTTTCATTTGATTGAACTTAGGGTATATTTTTACATTTAAAATCAAGTTTGTAGTCATATTTGCCAAATCCTCCTTAAATTCAAGATATAAAACAATTTATAATTAAATATTAATCAAACAAAAATATTTGTATACAGATATTTTTCTAAAATATTTCTAATATGTAAGTATTTTAAAATTTTCAACAAAACAATAAACATAGATATTTTGATGAATTTGTTTTTAAATATAAATAGTTGTATGTATGATTTATTTTTTTTGAGAACATAATGATAACTTAGCATACTTGTTTTTTAATTAATAATACATATAATAATAAGTATTTATAAAACTATTATGTTTGCATATGTGAACACAACACCTAGTTTTTTTTTTATAAATTACTGATTCAATATACCAAATAAAATATCCTCTGTTCCCAAGAGATCTTGCTAGGTGTATGTTTCTCCAACGTAGGTGTCTTCCACCAAGAAACACCATAATCGTCATCTTTCTTGTATGATGTTGCAATTGCTGAGAATTGTTGCTTCTCCTTCAAATCTGTGAATCCTTGAATTACTGAAACTACGATTGTATACACCATTGGAATCAAAGAGCCAAGGCTCTCTGAATCCTCTTGTTGCGCCTTAAGATGGATTATTACGACAAGAACTTGTAGCTAAGATCAATCCTACGAAAGGGGAGACAACATTAGCGATGAAGTGCATAAGATCAAAGCCAAATCTAGATATATAGTCAGTCCACAAAATAAAAAACTTCAGCCATTTACAATCAGATAACTTTCGATATGAAGATAGAATGTAGGCATATAGAAGAATCTTCTAACTTATCCTTGATGCTTCTACAAAGCTTCATTGATTCGAGATTTGCAGAACTATTTCCCACACATCCATCAGTGATTCTATATAGATACACCATTGATGTGTCTCCAATCATTTATGATGAGAATCAAAACTTCAGAACTTTAACAATTTATTGTTAATCAGAAAATGAAATCTTTCTATAAAAAATTAGTTTGTTTTTGCCCAATAAAGTCAAATTATGTTAAGATCTGCGCCTTGCACTGCAGGAACACTATGTATACAAATTATTATTTATTTTACGTTCATTTACATATTATGAAATAATAAACATATTAAATAATTGAAAAGAGAGAAACTATTATATATAATTGAATTAGAATAAACACATTGATATATGGTGTTTTTAGCATATTCTAACAATGTTTTCTAAAGTGTTTTTAAGTCTTTATCGAGTCTTTTTAGTCCTTTTTAAGTCATTACAGGTATAGAGTTGTATTTGGATGCAAGATGGACCAGTTGGAGAAAAAGATTGCAATTTGATGATTTTCACAAAGAACAGTCTGCAAACTGTTCCCGAGTGAGCGGAGCAGCCTGAAGCGCATGTTCCCGCGGCAGAGATTTTTAAGGAAATCTTAACTTATTTCGGGATTTTCCCTAATTCTCCTATTTTTCTCTCCCAGCCGCCAGCAGCCTCCATATATCTTCGTTTCCTATTTTCTACAATATGCTACGCTACTTTTTACACCAGAAACCAGATTTGAGGTTTTGGAGATTTATGATTTCAATACTTTGTGTCTTTGAGGGAGAAGAATCTCTACAACCTTTGGAGAAGATTTCTGAACCCTCTTGCTTATTATTTATTGATTCCGACATGTTTTCTTCATCTCTAATCTCTGTGTTTTCTCTGTTCATGGCTGAGTAGTCAGCTTGCTTAGTCTAGGATGTTAGGGTGTTTAGATCCATGAGCTAAATACAAATAAGGTTCATTATTTGATTGTCTCCATTCATGTTCATACTTACTGCCTGCATTAAACTAGCTGCTTAGTGCTTGATTCTAGGTTTAGTCTATTCATCAAAAGTGTTTTAGGTTGCTAGAAATAACTTGAATGGGCAGTTCGTCCCTAACCAGCGAAAGTAGATGTTAGGGCGTGCTGTGAACTTATCGAATCTGATCTTAATGTTTGCTTTCATGTTTTAGTCCAAACGAGAGTTTAGGTATTAAGGCTGATTGTTAAAAGGGGAGATACCACGAGAGTGGGTCAA
>CAKOAT010796264.1:301309-332832 GCA_932364175.1 Eruca vesicaria subsp. sativa | reverse complement strand
ATAGACTTGTGCTTAATAAAACCTTGAATAGATGTTTGGGTCATGATCGTTTGACACCCAATCCTTCACCCTAGGCTAGCATCTTCAATCATCTGAAAACCTTAAACAAATCTGTTACTTGCTTTTTACGTTTTCTTTATTTTAAAACCTCATATTGTTTTAGCTTAATATTGATCCTATAAAAATAAAGTGTAATAATTGGTCTCTGTGGATTCGATCCTCAAGTACTACATCGAACCTCTTATTTGAGAGAGTAGCTTGAAGGTTAATTTGAGCATATCACACATATATCAAAACAATCACTCTTGTTTATTTACAATAACTTTTATCAATAGCTAAATCAAAGCAATCATTATTTATTTATTTATTTATTTTATATGTTATATAATTAAAACTAAATTAAATTAACATAGAGATATAATACATATTTAATATGAATATTTATTAATTGAGGTTTCCTACTCATATATTTTGTAAACATTTTTATATTTGTTGTACCCGTAACAGAAAATTTAAACTATTAATCAAATTTTCCAATGTGAGATTTTAATAGTTTTAGTAACTTAATATCATTTTAAAAAATTGAATGCAAATTTTTTAAATTAACATATTTATATATGGTATATAGTTTAATTAAACAATGTTAATATATATATATATATATATAATGAATATCTGTTAAATTAGACTTCATAGTCATATGATTTTATAATCAATTGTATCTTGGGGTGTGTTATAGATGTGGGTCACAGTTAAGTTTTATTTGTAGAAGTGGGTTGCCCAAGTTATTATTTGCCTTCTACATACCTAGTGGAGAGAGAAAAAATCGATGCCAGTTTTAACCTTTTGACCCATGAACTTTATGTAAATGACTCACAAAACTTAAGCTTCTCGGCTCCTGAAAGTCAAATGCTCGATGAGACCCGGCGAGTATCACAGTTTATAATTTGGGCTTTGGGTCTGCTTTAGTATTTATTATGAGTTTGGGTCGCGTCGGGTTTTGACCCTATAAAAGTCTTCAACTTTCTTTTTGTATTAACAAGATTTGAAATCGAATTAACAAATAGCTGGTGGTTAGGTTATGGCGAAGATAAAGTTTCTTCAGCAGAGAGAGAACAGTCGATCATCTAGTCCAATCCTGTCGCCATAAGGTCTATTCAGTCAGGGATGGTGGAAACTGACCGTATCGCGAGAGTGGAGATGGGAAAACACCACAAGCTTTACATGAGAAAAGCCATGCAACATGTTTATTAGTTTAATGATTAGGTCAAATATATGGTAAAAGACAAAAACTGCCAACCCTAAGATCAATCATAAGTTTAGTGGCAAGAGTTATAAATAAACAGATGAGTTAAAGAGTAATTTAAAAAGGTACTTCAACTTTAATAAGATAGATATAGACACAACTGAGAATCCCAAAAGAAATGTTTCTGACTTTTTTCGAACTATGTAAAACCTTGTAAACTGGTTATATCCATGGACAGTAAAACAATTCAAAATTTTGCATATGTCAGGACCAACCCGGGTCTAAGGCGATTATCCTAACTGTTGGACTGCACACACTTTTGGCTTAGTGGTGTCTGATATTCTATAGTTATTTGGCATACAATCTCAAAATTCTAGCTAGCGTTCAGTAAACATTATTGTAAGTTAAAAAAGAAAATAACAACAGTTCAAGATACCAACGAGTTGTTGGCCTATTGGTAAAGGAGTTTCTAGTAGCCATTCTGCCATTCAGATTCAATTTACGTTAGATGGACAATTTACAATTATTGGGTTTCCAGCAAAGATGTGAAACTATTTTGTTTACTGAAAAACAATAGTACAAGATAAGATGAGAAAAAAACTATAGAAGAAACAGGCAACTTGCAGATTTATTTAAGTTGTCTGAAAAAAAAAAAGTATCAATTTCTTAAGTGTTTTATTTTTTGTATCTTCTTTTTTTTTTTATGTAGTTATTGCTCAATCACAACTCTTTCGTTTCTTCTCATAGCCATGAGAGTCTTCCATATATCCAACATCACATCCGTTGCTTCCTCCATTGTAGCTACCACTTGCATTATGTTCCTCTATTTCCCTCATTGCACTTACCACTTCATTGTAAACTTCCTCAACCATAGTCATTCTTCATTAAGCAGCTTCTCGTAGTTTTATCAACCACTCTATGCGACTTTAAACGGATAACATTGCACTTCTCCAATTATTCTTTAAAGAGAAAAAAGAACCCCTCCAATATTTTCTTCCCAGAATGACCACAACTCCTCTTCACTCTATTTTATGGAATTTTCCTAATTTATAATTAAACTAAATTATATATTAAAATTATTATTAAGTATTAAATAATCAATTAAATAGTATAAATAATTAAGCAAATTAGAGTTTATATATAGATATATCCAAAATATTATTTTAAATAGTAATATTAACCGTTAAAAATTGAAGTAATAATGATTTTTTTTTGTAACTTATGAACTAAACTAGTTAGAATTATAAGTGCAGAAAATATTTATGATGTATATATTAGCTAAATATCTTACAATATTTATTAAATCCGTTCTGATTCGGATTGGGTATTTCAGATTTTTGGGTACTTCGATATAAATATGTAAGACCCGTTCGGGTATTTTTACATATCAGATCGGGTTGATGTATTTTTAGTTCAGGATCGGTTATTTCATGATGATTCAGATATTTTAGATTTTGAAAAAAAAATCAAATTCTTCATTACTCAAGTTTTTTTCTTGAAAAAATGTTAAATTAATTCAACCAACAAAAGTTTATAATATCGGAAAAGAGTTTCATTTTGAATCCAAAAACCAATACTTGAAAACTCGATTTGTATCTGAACATGTATAATGCCCATTTTTAATTGATTATGTAAAAAGAAAATTCTTTGTTAACCGGTTTGAATTCTTATACTAATGGAACAATTTCATTCAAACATCTAAAATTATTATGGTTAACACATAAAATAAATGTTGTCAGATTGTTATGGTAAATACTATTAGTGAAGACGTTTGAAAGAGTGAAAAAAGAATGTAAAAGATATAATAAAACACTTAAAATATGTAAATTATATTTTTAAATTTTATAATAAATGTTGTCAAGTTATTGGAAATAATCAGTTGGTAAAGTAGTATTGAGTGAAAATAAGAAAAAAAATATAATAAATTTGTTGAAAATAAAGTTAGTTTTATTTTGTACTTCACTTTTGATAATATAGATTACATTACATCATTACTTAAGTTTCTTATACTTCAAATTTTATACTTTACTTAACTAAGTTTTCAGATTTTAATAGGTTGAGCGATTGATAAGTTTGGAGATAAAAAATTGAAAATAGAAAAACACTAATTTAGTTGTTGTTTTGCGAATTTGAATGCAACTTTAGTAAATTTATTAAGAAGTTTACTTGCATTTAAGTGAAAAGCAAATCATTTTGTCTGCAACTATATGTATATTATATGATTTTGAGTCATATACAACATCAAAATATTTAAGTAAACTAGAACTATAGGGTTAAGCATACATATGTGTGGTTATCTTCGGATATATGTTCGGATTCGAACATTACCCCTTTAGATTCAGATATTCAATCTCTCATAACACAATACCCATTTGAATATTTTATTATTTCAGTTCGGATTTTTTGGGTTGGGATCGAGTTGCAAACTTTATTGTAGAACCAGAATCCAAACCTTCAAAAAAGCTTTATTGCAAACTTTCATGGTTATCGGGTTGGAAAAAAAAGACTCTCATGGCATGAGGCTTGTTCTATAAAGGACAGGGGCGAAGGCAATGCAACAACTAATTAAGGGGGCTCATGCACCCATAGAATTATGAATTTTGAAAAACTTACTACAATGTAATTTATATAGACTCATCTATGTGCATTCATTGATGTCTCGCACATTTGATTTTAAATTTTCTTACTATATTTTGACCCGCACTTTGAAAGCGCGGGATAAGTTTTAGGTTAATTTTTCTAATTTAGAAATTACTACAATTTTAATATTTGAATTTTTAGGCCTATAATTAAAAGTAATTTATATTGTTGTCTTATAGTAATTCGGGTTGGATGTTTAGGAACCGTTACATTTTTTAGGATCAGTTTAGTTTGAGTAATGTTGAATTGGATTTGTATTTTTATTTTTACAGGTTATTCGGGTATAGGTGTTTAGGACCTGTGTAAGAAAAGTTTTGGAATAGTTCAATTCGATTAATGTCAAATTCGGTTTGCATTTATATTTTTTTTGTAAAAACCAAAATGAAACTGAATTATAAATAGTTTGAGTCATGTTAAAGCCATAAATTTTTTAAAAACTTTGAAAACTCGAATTAACCCCAAAAATCCAAAAGGGTCGTTAGGTAATTAAGGGTTTGCATATTGTAATATATAAAGTATATTATATATTATGATAATTAATATTTTATTATATTTCAAATATTTGGATACTTAATCGGTTATCAATGTGGTTCTGATTTTAGTTTTGGTTTTCGGGTTTGAGAAATAGTAATTGTTTGGGTTTTTCAAAATTTTGGTATGGTTTTGGTTTTAGTTTTTTTTTCGGTTTGAGTTTGGTTTTTTATTTGGATAATATTTTTCAAGACTAACTTTCTCATTAGTTTTTTTCTCTGTTTTTTAATACTCATCTTACTAAAATATTCGTTCTTATTTGAAAATATTTTATAATATCACTTTTGTGCTGTTGTATTTTTAAAGGATTTAATTTCTCCTTCATTAAATATTTTTTATTGTTTGTAAATTGATTCGACAAAATTATTTGTCCCAAATATCAGACTTTCCCTGTCTAAATTATAGTTTCATAATTTGTTATATAAAATTAAATAGTAGTTGTCAAACAAATAATGATACCATTGTAAATTCTTAACAAATTAAACAATGGAACCCATTTTTTATTGGTCAAAGTTCATTTTTAACTTTATAATCGAATAGGTTAAATCATTCTTCATTTCATCTCTTAATGAAATATTTTGTTTTTTTAATGAAAAAAACGATAGAAACTGCAGTCATAAAATATGAGTTGTAACCCAATCATTTATACAACAAATGATATAAGTATTATTGTTTTAATTTTTCTGAAATTAAATATATATTAAGAATTTTTAATATCTTAATTTAACATTTAATTTATAAATAACAATTAATGAATATATACTAAATGATTACTTTTATAATCTTCATTTTTAAAATGCTAAGGTTAAACCTTAAATATATTTAGAGCTATAAAAATGAAAGATTAATTAGAAGTTAAAATCTTACCACGTACTGATGATATTATAATTGTATAGACTTAAAACTTTGGACATACAAAAAAATATATATTAGAAGGATAAACGTTTCTCTGATTCTCACAAAAATAAAACTTAAAATGATAGAGAAAAAAGGTAAAAAAAAATTAGATTGGTAAAAAAATTATTTATGCTAGTTATTTGTTAAATTTCTGGATAATATGTCTATCATAGATACATAATATTTTGAAATTATATTAATATATATATATATATATATATCATTAACAATCAATACTATTAAAACTGAAGTACAATTTAAAATTAACCTTAAGACTTAAATTTTATTTATATATCTATGCCTTTCAAGTGATAACTTAGCCTAAATTTATGCAATTATTGTTTTTCCTACTTTTACAAATAATTTCCTAAATCTAAAGGAACAATCAGTTCAGTTTAAATATTTTACTAACATATAGTAACATTAAAACATTGGTATAAATTATTTTCATATATTTCGACCATTAAAACTTCACGATACACAAACTTATAAACAAAAAATGTAAATCAATACTATTAATACAAAATAAATAATTATTAACTCACAAGTAGTATAAATTGGACCATTTCATTTATTTATTTTTTATTATTTTCAATACAAGAAACATATTTATTATTAAATAAACACATAATCTTAACACAATATTTAAATATTTTCAAATGTATTTTTGACCTGCGCTTTGAATAGCGCGGGTTTTGTTCCTTCGCAAAATCGGATTCAAAAATAATATTAGCAACGTTAATTTATATAGTATTTTGAAAAATGAACGAATCAGATTAGCCAGATTGGACTAATCACATCTTTTATTTAAGAAAATTCAAGTTGGGCTAATAATAAGATTTGAATTAAACTATCTGAACCGGTTAAAAATGTTGTGACGAAAAAGGTCTATCTTAACACCTAGTTCAACTAAATACAAAACATAATTGGTTTAATTTATATAGATAAAAAATGTGAAGAACTAAAATTTATTTGGACTGCTTACATAAATACTTGAAGTTTCTTTACTAAGTAATGGACCTAGGATTTAAGGGCACTTAATTTGCTATATTTTGCAGATATAATTTTATTTATAAACAGTGAATTTAATTATACTGATTGTTAGCACGATTAACTTTTGATACATGCAAATTCTGTAACTAAATTTAATGAAAATTGTGTAAGGTCTTCAATCTATTTTAAAATAAATGAAGTTTATGTATTTGAAAGAATTTTTGATATTCCCCTTTTTGCCATGAAAAATATCTTTTAAAAATGAATAGAAGATAAAAATCTGATTTGATAACTGAAATTTAATCAGTTTGCTCTTTTTATTAGAATTTTGTTATGATAATTATGCAAATATGGTTAGCATAAAGTAAATCTTGTGATCCAATAACAAAAATTATTTTGTTTAAGGTATTAGGTGAAAATAATATTGTAACTAACAAATACTGTTATTTTAAAACCTTAATTAAGAAGTTGTCTAAAATATTATAATTTTATTACTATTTATTATTTAACAAAATGTATTAGAGGGTTTGGAGATATGTTTTAGGGTTTAGACTTTAGTTTAGAGTTTTTATTTAGGATTTATAATTTATATTCGAACTGAATAATAATTATTTATATTTGTTAAACTATACTAACATTTATTGTTATTTTAAAATTCTACATTGAAAAGCACTGCTCAAAAATAAAGAACATTCTATTTTTAATGTAAAAGTGAGAAATAACATTTGAACTTTAAAATTTCAGTTAGATGTCTATAAAAGATATTTTAATTATTTTACATATCTCATTATACTTGCATAATACTATTATGGTGCGGGATTATGTTTAATTTTTTTATATTTTAGTGTAGTTAAATTTTCTAATCTTGAATTATGCTTTTTAATAAGTTATAAGTAGAATTATGCAAGATAATTTTGTTTTCTCTATAAATGAAATATAATTTTAAAAATAAGTTAAGATATTCTTTCATGAAATATAGCGGGTCAAAAAATATACTCCCTCCGTTTCACTTTATTTGTCATTCTAGGTTTTTGCACACAGATTAAGGAAATATTTAATTTTACATATTTCCAAGATAAAAACACAATTACCTATACAACTAACCACTTTTCAACCAATAGAAAAATAGAATATTATATAAAACTAATAAATTTTGCCTCGAAACTTTAAAATGACACTTAATTTGTGACAAAAAAAATAATTCTAGAATGACATATATTTTGAAAAGGAGGGAGTAATTGTCACAATCTATTTCACATTAGAAAAGTTTAAAAAATTACCAATACGGAATCTAGTCTTAACTTAAGCATTTGATATCTTCTCGTACACCTATGAGAGGAACATCTTTAATGCTACAAAAACCTGTAAAGCCTAGATACACATGAAGTTAGTTTAACTAAAAAATAATAAAGAAAATACCCATATAACACTAAAACACGATCATGTCCCATAATATAAAATTTCACTCTTTTTTTTTCTTTTCCAAGATAATTCACAATTTCACCCTTATAAAGAACGTCGCCATTTACATCTGTAAACAAAGAGAGTTAGATAAGGTGAGTGCTTATGTAATATATTCTTTCATGAAAAATTAATATATGTAAATTTTCACGTCTTTTCATCTCGAACCTAAAGCTCTTGTGAATCATGCTACGAAGTTTTGTTTTAGGATGGTTAGTCGATATGGTTGGTCTATATTTATAGGATTTTGTCGTACGTATTAGGTTTCTAGATATGCCAAATAGTAAATACAATATATGAAAAATATTCTAGAGCATATAATATATTTACAGGTTTTTTGTTTGTTAAATATGCAAAATATTCTAAAAACACGATTTGTATGTAAGTTCATAACTAATGGGATTCACTACTATAGAAAAAAATGAAAATTGTTATTGCTGATGAAATTAATATATTTTGATTTTTCAAAAAATATTTTATTGGTGTAACAGTGCCTAACATTTTGTTTCCTTTTCATTCTCATTAATAATAATTAAATATTGTATTATTTTTATATGGAATTTTAACCAAATTATTTTAATTGTAGCTAATATTAACAAATCCCGATATTTTTCCATTTGATATCTATAACAATTATATAATATTTAGTTTTTCATTTTTTGTTTCTTGTATTGTTAGAAAAATCATTTTAAACATATAACATGTTCGATGATATATGTAATAATATATGTTTTAAGATTTACAGCTAGTGTTTGATGTGATATGATGATTTCTATATATAACATGTTTGTTGATATACGTATTGATAATATATGTTTTAAAATATATAGTTTAATTGTATAGATATGGGTTAATTCGAGAACTATGTTTGATGTCATTCTTTTGAATGAATATTAGTTTTTAATTAAATACTTATATATGATGGTTTATGTATACGTTTGGGTGGGTTCAGTTGTTGCCACATTCAAATCTTGGTTATATAATGATAGTTCACGTGTTGTGGGTTTACATAGTTTAGTACGTGGATATGCTTCAGTTTAGATTATATTGAGTAGAACTGTTCTAACTGAATTTAGTAACATACATTTAATGAAATTGTTTTTCTGTTTATAAAAATGGCACAAGTGTAATATTTAGCAAAAAATTTAAGTGATGTCAAAAAAAAAGATTTTCTATTTTAATAGTACAAATTTAAAAAAAAAAATACTGAATTTAATGAAAACCATAGTTTTAAAATATTTTAGTGGCATGAGATTATAATTACTCTCAAAAAAAAAAAACACTTACAAAAAGGTCTTTAATTTTAATAGTATAAATTTTATTTATTTTTATGAATTATGCATCCACGAAAAGCCTCTTAGATTCGCACGTGATAACGGGAATTGTCAAACCATGATTGTAAACAACATCAACTCATATAGATTTTAAGAAATTATATATGTTCTCTAATACTGTAATTAAGATTTAAGAATTTGATTGTTCGTAAAACATTTATTGATCTATACTATTATATAAGAAGTAAATTTGTTTAGTTGTCAACTTCTCCTTGATTTTAGGTAAATTTGTAAATTTGTTTATTTACCTTATTTAAATAATTTCATATACAATTTATTATTTAATAAAAACGAATTTAATTGATAATATTATATAGAGTTACCTTATGTAAATAATTTCATATACAATCTAGTATTTAATAAAGACAAATTTATATTAATAATATTATATTTTAGAAAATATGTTAATTATTTTGTATTAAATTGTTATCTTAATAATATATTTTTCTATTATAAAAGTCAAGTGAATTTACTGATTGGTTTGTAAGTTCTCCATGATTTTGGTAATTTTGCTTATTGGTTATATTTTTAATAATTTTATGAATAATTTATCATATAATAAAAAAATCTATTAATAATATTATACTTTTGGAAAATAAGATAATTCTTATGTACTATATTGTTATCTCTAGAATATATTTTTTATCATATAAATTAAAAATTCAGTTAAAATATTAATAGTTAAATATAAAGAAAGCAATGCTGATTTATCAACTTCTCCATGGTTTTATATTTTGCTTATTTATCATATTTTAATAATTTCATATATAATTTATTAAATAATAAAACGAATGTATACTAATAATACTAGATTTTAATAAAATAAGATAATTCTTATGTATTAGATTATTATCTTGAACATATATTTTCTATTAGAAAATTTAAATGAATCATCTGATTTGTAATTTCTCCATGATTTAGATAATTTTAATTATTGTCATATTTGTAATAATTTCATATAAAATTTATTATAAAATAAAAACAAATTTCTTTTAAAAATTATATTTTGAGAAGAAAGCTTCTTACGTATTATATTGTTATCCTGAAAATATACTTTTTATTATAGAAATAAAAAAATTAAGATAGAAAAAAATATAATTAAAATAAATTAAAGCAACACATTTTTAAAAATATTTTTTTAAAATATTTTTTATGTGAGTGTTGCCATTTATAATTAATTTTAAAACATAAACCATAACTTATTATATTGGTTTGAATTAATAAAAAAAATTAATAATAGATTGTACGAAAATTATGCCCGCACATAAATCATAACTTATTATATTGGTTTGAATTAATAAAATATAAACTAATAATAGATTGTACGAAAATTATGCCCGCATGTGCGGGAAAAACACCTAGTTTTAAAGTAAAAAAAACAATTATTTTTATTAATTTAGTTTCATAATAAACCAAATACGTAAAATAAACGAGTATTTGGTTCAAAACTAATTAAAGTTTAATTAAATCTTTATTCATCCCTCATTTTTGCATAGTCACTAACCATCCCATATGTATATATTTTGAATATTAAAAAGATAACAAAATGATGAAGCTTGGGATGAGCAAACGAAAGGTATTCAAATCATAGATACATTGGTTGGTGTTTTAAAAAAATACACAAAAACAGAAATCTCTGTTTTTTTCTACATAACAGAAATTAATGTTAATGTGACATAAATACTGCATGAAATCTATTATCCGCATCAACAATAGATCAAAATTTTACTTAGAGCAGCGTTAACACTGCATCTTAACTAGTTTTTAAGGTGTAGGATCTATGTTTTTCTAAAAAAATTTGCTTCTTCCTCCTCTTCCGTAAGGAATAGTTCTTGGAGATTTTTGGATCATTGGTAGATCCCACAAACACATAGCGGTCGCAATTGATTTATATTTTAATATTTTTTTAATCAGAAAAAAATTGCATAAAAACCTGGTTAAGAACATCGTTAACCCCTTCTTTTAAGTGGGTCCCATAATTTTTATAAAACCCAACTTTTCTTCCTCTTCTGTGTTTTTGTGCTTTTCGCAGATCCACTTATATAAGGCGATCTGCAATTGGTTGGTTTTTAATTTTTTTTAACAAAACTTAATAGCCAAATTTTGGTTCTTAAAGGTTAATGATGCTCTAATCATGCTCTTCTACGGTTAATAGACATTAGTCACCTTCGAAATAAACTACATGCGAGGGGAGCCCACCTGTACTATATGACATGTTAAAAACGCCCTCTTATAACATGGAGAAGTTGAAGAGGTTAAGCCTTCACAAATCAAAACAACACTCTTGCCCATGTATTCTCTTTATGTCCAGGATCTTAATTCTTAATTTTTAGAAAGTTTACAAGTAAACTTCAATAACTATCATCAAAAAGAATTTATAACAAAATATGTAGTTAGTTGTCTACAATCTGCGAGTGGCGCAGACCACAACCTATTTTAGTTTAGATATAAAAAAGTAGAGTATTTAGTTTTTTTTTCTTTTTTGAGAAAGGGCTAATTAGTTTTTTTTTTTTTTTGTGGGATACGCTGATCGTTTTATGAAATATCTAGTGTCACATTTTGAAACTCCACTCTTGTGTACGTATAACCGATATATTTCACTATGATCCAAACATATGTTTCTGTCGATTCTATACGTCTACTTGTGAACGTCAATTTATAGGATCAACCGAAGCGAATGAGAACGCGTAGCACCTTCAGCGATCACAAGTCTTAGTGGAACCCAAAACTTGCAAAGTTGCAACTACAAGAATTGTAAAAAAAAAATACAAGATAAAGATTGGACCAAGATGAAATCTACGAAGCACACCAGTTGATTATATATTCTCATTTGTCGGGTTTCGCATGTGCGACAGTGCGATGATAATTTAGTGTACGGAACAAACCAATCTCCATGCATGTGTATCGATCAGAAAGATATATATAAGAAGCAGAAAGATCTTAAACACTATACGTACATTGAAATAGCTCTTTCTTCTTTTGTTTACTTTGGGACACACCACAAGTCTAACGTTGTAAATTTTCTTCTTGTTTCCTTGTTCAATAATACAGATACCTTAGAACATCATTCATTCTTATCAGAAACTGAATGAAAACTGAACAGAGCCGTTATCGCTTTTATTTCTTTACTAGGTGATTTTCCCGTGCTCATGCACGGGTATAAATATTCATAAAAACAAAATTTTATAATAATTGATTGATATTTAGTTTTAGTTTTGTAACAATTTATATATATAGTTTAAATTAATAAATATTATATTATTCTAATTATACATATGACTTTGGATATATTATTGTCGGTTTAATTGTTTTTGGATCAATAGTCGGTTTGGTTATTAATTTGGTATATTGGATAATATTTATTTTTCGAATTCAGCTATAATATTTTTTATTGTAAATATAATAAAAATTTGATTAGTTTTTTTTTATTTTCATTTCGGTTGGTTATTGTCTTAGATGTGTAAATATATTCTTAGATATGTAAATATATTATAGTTAAATTATATATAACTTATATATATATATATATATATATATGTATGTATTGTGCTTAAACTAAAATAAATAATAAGCTGAAGTGTTTGATTCAAAATTACATAAATGAATATAATGATAATATTTTGAAGTTTCATGCATATATATAAATTCTACAAAAGAATAAATTGTAATTGGTTAATATTTTTTTTCTTTTTAATATGCTTTGAGTTAACCTCTAATTTATATGTATAAAATTAAATAGATTATTATTACTATAAAATTATATGTTCTTATTGTAGTTAGATGTTTAATTTTTGATATAAATTAGATTCGTCGAGTCATTCATGTTGTGAGTATATTGAGTTAAAATTGAAGTATAATTACTTTTTATTTTAGTTAAGTCCAATCAAATTAGTTATATTTATCGCTTAAATATACATGTATTTTCATAATATTTATTTATTTCTTATTTTTTAGTTAACTCAAATCAAATTAGTATTATTTATCGCTTAAATATACAAGTATTTTCATAATATTTATCCAATTATATGTTGATTTCTAAAAAATATTAGAAAATAAAGTGTAACTGATAAATTTTGGATGTTCATGAACATATATATATTTTTATTATTTTGAAAATATATTTTATGTTATTTAAAAATATATATTAATGGGCTATATTACTATTTTGTGAACTTTCTTTTTTAATAAAGTCATATTATATACATATATTTTCGTTTTTAAATCTGTTTTAAAATTTTAGAAATATTTCATTTTTATTATATATGTTATTTGGAAAACCTAAAAAAGAAACTAAATAAAAAAATAAAATAAATTTAAAATCTAACAATTTATTAAGGGTATCCATGTAATCAACCATCGTGAGAGTTAACGTGAGCACGACACATAGGAAACTGACTTCTCAAATAATATTATAGAGATATATTAGTGAAACGTAGATGACAATTATTTATATATTTACATTGCAACCAATTCATTGAAGTCCTGTAGTTTCTGAGACACTTATCATGACACTAGATTATCAGAGTTTTAACCATTCCAGTGCAATTTCAATATGTATATCAAGGTTGGGTGGTAAATGCCTTAAACAAAAGTCTTAAGTTTTCAGGTAGGCCGTCACTTATGAAAATGCAATAAATTTGTATAATAACCTAAATTAATCATTTAAGGTAGATCCACCGTACAGCTCGAGCCATTTGTACACATAAAGAAAATTCTAGACAATGGTCGGTGAAGTGGGCAGAGTCCGGACAAATATACCCGGTCGCAAGTGGAACTCTCTCGAGGAGCTAGAGACTTCTATAGCTTGATTGCACGCCTTTCATTTTAAGATGGAACAAAACACCATCTCCTTTTGAAGATTTACATCACTTTATTTTCCTTTCGAGGGAAAAAAAGCATGCAAGAATGAACAGTACATAAAAGACATGAATAATAACTCCACAGTTACGACGGTGTTGTGTCATGTCATGTTAGGTCGAGCGATGATACACGTGACAGTTTGTGAGAGAACGTTCACGTACATGTCCGAACAAAAGAGAGGCTAAAGTGGGAGACACTCTTTAGTCTCTACCTTGGCCAGAGACTTTTGTATTAACAGTACCTTTGAGCTCGAAAGCAACCTTTCCTTATCTCTGTAACATCCCATCGTGCGTGCTTTAATATATTTCAGTCGTTTCCCACGTAAAGAAGTTCCGATGAATGCAAATCACACAATCATTGTTATGGTCCTTGTCGATACTCTATCATATGTGGTACTCATATTATATTTGGTTTGGGTTGTGCCAGTTATTATAAGATCCTAAACGCATTACGACATGAGAGTACGGACAATAACAACATAACTCATGCACTGTTCTAAGCTCAATCATATGACTCGGATCCTTCTAGCTCAAACTATGATCTACTTAATTATATTTACACCTATATATAATAAACAAACCCTAAAGAAAAATAAAAGAAGTGAGGACAACATGAAGGTAATTAGTTCCAAGTCTAATCAATTGATATTTTCTTTTGATAATTAATGAGCTTTTAATTTACTTAATCTTATCTCATGCAGCTGCTAGGTTGGATGCGAACAATAAACCGAAGTGGCTCTAATCCATCAAAGGAGTTAAAAGGTTTAATAATTACTTTTATAACTTACATCTCTCATGAAACCTTTCAAATACTAATCTTCATCTTCATACAATGTTACACATATATGATTTTGGTTTATTTATAAAGTCAAGCTATCTTTCAGGTGCTTTTTGTTGTCTAAGAGCTCAAGTTTCCTCTGAAGTCCAAGACATCCGAACAAACTCCTTCTCCTTTTCCAGACAATCTCATGATCCAAACCCACCTAAAATTGACGAGGAAATTTGGTTTGATGAAGGCGGGTTCAGCGGCTTTCTGGCGATTGGGACGCTTGGTAGAGATCCTGAAACACCTAAATTCACAGCTTCCATTGTAGAAGACGATGTAACCGTTGCAAAGATTGTTACTGAGAAACTAGACAAGTTTCTTGAGGAATATCCTGAAGATAGTATCAGTAAACAGGTAGAGAGATCAAAGGCAGAATCTGATGCATGTCCTGCACAAGGTCATGATCTTGTTAGATCATCTACTGAACTTACTAAGAGAAGCAGTGAAGTCAAGAAGATAGAGAGTTTACTTAAAAGCCTCTTCAAGAGGAGAAAGGCAGTAGAAAGAAAGTGTAATGCAGTGGAGAAACATGGCACAAGAGATTTGATTAAAAAGATATTTGAAAAGCTCCACGTCTCTCCTTCAAAGACAAGAAATACTGATGATGATGATGACGATGTTGATTCCATGCACAAGAAGAAAGATATAAGAAAGGTTTGAGTCTTCTGAGCTCTCCAGTACTTTTAAATCTTTCCCAAAGAGTTTGATCGAAAGAATTCTGAAACTAATTAATGTGGTTTTGGTTTTTATTTTGGTTATAGAATGTTCAAATATTCCAAAGTAAAGTCCATCCTGTTCTGTGTACACCTGAAAGAGACGATAACAAGATAGCTAACAGAAGAAGCTGCTGTCTCAAGATCTCGGGTCTTAATGGAGGGTTTCTCGTTCCAAGTTCCATGTCGAAAGTGAAGTGGAAAAGAGAAAATTGGATCAAGACTGACGCAGAGTGTAAGTCAAGATGTTATACAGAATATGGATCTCAAGATGTTATTTCTCACTCTCTCTCTCAAGAGTTTTCATACCAAGCATATATACACACAATATTGCTGCAAACCTCGACTGATGCTCCAAGCAAATTTATCTCCTACCAAGCATATATACATATATGTTAAAATCAGTGTCTATTAATATGTGTGTAGTTATAAGTTTATGTATTCTGGTTTGTTGGAGAAAAAAATGTATTCTGGTTTAAGGTAAAGAATAAGAAGCTTCTGTTAAATTATAGTATCCAAATCAAAGTCCATTGGCATTGGTGACTTAGAGCACTTCTAATGGGAGTTCTAATCCAAAATTACATTATACAAAATTAAATTATACAAAAAAAAAAGATGAAAGAAAATAAGAAGAGTATCTCATTTGATAACTCTTCAGTACCCATGAGATAATCATTCTCCTATGTGTCACTTTCATACCTATCTATTTGTCTTTTTAATATGAAAATTTAAATAGAATTAAAAATATAGTGTTTGTCTTTTTATATACACATTTTGAGAATTTTATGGATGGACATGCTATCAGCCACAATGGTTAACCGCTCACAACAGTCACATCTCTGCTCTAGTCCAAACGAGTACCTGCTCTTAAAAATATCAAACAAAAACGACTCCCTTAGAACACCCCTCATAGGGATTCTAGCTCTTCGAATTTTAAAAGTACACATATATTTATATATATGTAATTACAGGGTTCTAAATTTTATGGAAAACCAACAAAAATTCTGTGCTAGAACCCCAAGAGTTAGAATCTCTATTGGAAATGCTCTTAGAACGGATTTATCGGCGAATTTTAGTATAGCTTCTTTCCCAAAAATAATAACAATATAAATGGGTTTCATTGTTTGCTTAAAAAACGGCTTTTCTGTATGCAAAATCAGGAACGTTCTTTTTTCATTTCTTACATTGTTCGAAGGTTCCACTGACATGTGACGGTTCGCGATTGGTTAACATTTTAATTTCTTTTTTATTAAACAAATTAATAATAAAAAATCAATAAAAATATTATGCTAAGATTCAGCGTTGAACATGCTCTTAGATTTTTATTCGTGCAAATTAACCTTACAAGCAAAAAATATTATAACCTTTGAAACTCCATGGGCTACTAAAAATAGAGGAATCAAAAGAAATAGAAATACTAGACACCAAATGATGCTAGCTACACCATCTCCAATCTACCTCCATTTTCATCGCTATAATCTCTATAATATTATTTGAGAAGTCACTTTCTTAGGTGTCGCGCTCACGTTAACTCTCACGTTGGTTGATTACTATGATACCCCTAATGAATTAAAAATATAATTAAATATTATTTCCTTTTTAAAAATTTCCAAATAACAATATAAAATAAAAAGGAAACATTTATAAAATTTACAAAACTATATAAAAACGAAAATATAAGTATATATAATATGGTTTAATAAAAAAGGAAAGTTCACAAAATAGTAATATTTAATTTAAATATATTTTAAATAACATAAAATATACCTTTGAAGTAATAAAATACTTTATATCTATATCTTCTTAGATAAAAAAACAATATATGTATATAATGTGATTTCATAAAACATATTCACACAAAAAATATTGCTATTAGAAAAAGAAATATTTTATCTTTATATATATATTTTCAAAATAATTATTTTTGTATATATCTATCTATTTTATTAGATGATTACATAAAATAATCAACTAACATAAACTGATATATGTTTAATTGACATTTTTTATAATTAGTATTATTGAAATTATTTTTTAGTTATTTATTTGACTACAATATCTTACAGTTACAATAAAAATATAAATTCTATTTTACTTATATAGTATAATTTCTCAAAAACAATCACTTTTTACTAACTATTTTATGAGATACTAAAAATAAAACTAAAAATAAATTTAATAATAAACATCTTTTGATTAAGTAACTACAATTATTTTAAAATATCACAACATTATATAATTTAACGAGGTAAATATATTATATTTTAATAGTTGAAATTATCTGTTTTAAGAATAAGGATTCTCATTACTTAAGTATTTTGATTATGGTTATATTAAGTTTCACAAACATAAAAACAGAAAATAACTACAATTATTTTAATATACCATAACATTATACAATTTAACGAGGTAGATATATTATATTTTAATAGTTAAAATTATCTGTTTTCTTAATAAATCTTTTGATTTTTAATTTTCTGTTTTTATGTTTGTGAAACTTAATATAACCATAGTCAAAATACTTAAGCGAATCAGAATCCTTATTTTTAAAATTATTTAAAATAAATTTCAATTTACTATCCAATCAATCTAAAGCATAAATTTGTTTAGTATTTAGGGGAATTTATAAAATATTTTAATTATTGTAAATATTGATATGTGTTCAAAAGCTTCTAAAAATTCATTAGTTACTTATGTATGTAATTTAGAACCAGACACTTAGTTTTTATATTTTTTATTTCTAAGCACAAAAAATCTTAAGTTATATATAATCTTACTAAATATAATTATATTTCTAAGATAACAACCAGCATAAATGCAAATAAAACAATTAATCAAAAAATATATTTAAAATAGAAAAGATTATAGTTGAATTTAGAGAAATAGATTGAATCCAATACATCTAATTGATAACTAAATCGACCGTAAAAACAATAAAATAGACTAAATATAACATATCTAAAATTATATATATATAATTAAATGAATATAATATTATACTATAAATTAGACATACAAACTATAAATTAATTTAAAAATTAAAGTAAATATCAATCAATTATTATTATACATTTATTTTATAAATATATATACATGTCCGTGCATGAGCACTCATGCACGGGAAAATCACCTAGTTTCTCTACAATAGAGAAACTCTATTATAGAGATGGATTTGCTCCATTGTATGCATAGGGAAAAATATAGAGATATGCTATTTTTATTTTTGGCAAAGAATAACATTCCTCTATAGAGGAATTCTATTATAAATGTATATATTAGAGCAAATCTACCGGTATAATAGAAATTTCTGTTTTAGAAAAAAATATAGAGGAATTCTATTGTAAATGTATATATTGGAGCAAATCCACCTCTATAATAGAAATTTCTGTTTTAGAAAAAAATATAGAGACATATATTAGAAATGCTCTTAGATCAAATTCCATTTCTTACCACCAAAACTTCATCGGGTACCGTGTTACTACTGATCAGTAGAGAAACAAACAAAAAGGAAACCCAACTACCAAAAGAAAAGAAAAGAAAACTATCAAGTAGACACATATCTTGATATCGTCTTCAGGCAATAGTAATCTACTTTATAGCTACTTCTTTAACAAAAAGCAAACACTATCAGAGAGCACAGAAACAATTGATTGAACAATCACCAAAGCTCACAAAAAGCTAAAGCCAATATAGAATACACTAACTTTCCTTGTAATATATCACTATGCTTTAGTATCTTAACCTCTTATTGCTTCTACTTAGCCACCAAGAAAAGCCAAAAAGACTCCTCAATCTCCTTCTACATAACTCCTCATTTGTCTCAATCTCCATCTGCAAAAGAACAAACACTCTATAGTCTATACACATACACACACACACACTTGAACAGTCATCCATGAGCACGGACTGGGGAACGGTGATTGTAGCAGTGTCTCTGTTCATCCTACTATCACCAGGACTACTGTTTCAGATTCCGGCTAGGACGAGAGTGGTTGAGTTCGGGAACATGAGCACGAGCGGTATCGCGATTTTGATTCACGCAGTTATATACTTTTGTATTTTTACCATCTTGGTGGTTGCTATACAAATTCACATCCATTTCTGAGCTCTTCCCTTCTTATATAAGTAACAAAAAGAAGGGAGCTTTATTGCAAACTCTAATGTAATTACAAATCTCTCTGATATCTCTCCTTTCTTTGTCTTAACTATTCGACAACAAGTGGTGCCAACTTTTGTCTGAATTTAACAGAGTTAAAGAGACTGTTATGTAAGAGAGAATACGAGTACCAAAAATATAAAAGAAGCAAACTGAAGTAACAATACTCGATACAATACAACTTTTGACCAAATCTATTGTCACAAAATCAAAAGAAAACTATAGATTTAAGGTATATAAAGAACCCTAATCTACAGAGTTTCTAGACTTGTTTTTTTTTTTAAACGTTACACTTTTTATTTCATTTAAGCAACAAAAAAAAAAAAGAGAGAGACTCGGAACATATCAACCAGCGTAGATGTGGAGATTAACGGCGAGGATCAAAATAGAGTAAATGGCGAAGAAAATGAGAGTGTGAACAGCTATGGCTTTTCCATTGGTTTTAAAGTTACCGAAGTCTACCCCTCGGTTGGTTCCGGGTATTGAGAAGAGAAGTCCCGGAGAGAGGATCACGAAAAGAACTACTCCGACGAGAACCGGAGCCCAATCCGCCATTGATCGCCGTTAAAAGTAAAAAAAAAAGTTGCACCTTTAGAAAAGCAGTGGCTAGAGAAAATGACAGGAGGAGATGGAAGAATTTAAAGAAGAGAGTTATGGTAATAGAATGTTTAATTTGTTTAAATATAAATACTAATCACGTGGTTTCACTAACTTAGGAGGTCACGTAAAAATACTAATATCGATAACTAATGCTTAATTTAATCGTTTTTCTTAAAGTAAAGGACTGAAAAAGGGGTGTTAATTTAAAAATGAATACTATATATCCTTTTCAATCGAATATATTTGTTCTCTGACTGGTACATGTAGTGGACCGACCGACTTCACACTCCTCAACGTAACTTTTCTAATTTATAAGTTACTTGTTGATTAAGTTATTAATTATTTTATAGTACCATCAAAGCAATATAAGGTTTATCTTTTTTTTTTTGAAACACTTACAAAGTTTATCATATTATTCTTGCGATATTTTCCAAAAATTTGCAAAGATGGATACCAGTTTATTTAATATGATTTTTGCATTTAAAATAATGAGAATTATTTCAAATCAATCAAGTCTTTGCTTGGTCATAGGAACTATACGAATTCTTAATATGGATTATCATCTTCAGTTAGTATTCACCATAAAACTGTTGTATTGTTTTCTGATGTCAAAAAGAAGAAATATTTACTTTGGAGGACACATTCTCAGTTTCTAATTACACTAACAAACACTTTGCTAGATGACACACATTCTTTTTGTCTATTTACTAAGATGTCCTCTAACTAGATACTCTCTTTAATTAAACTCTTAACTTGCTACGGTTCCTTTTTGTTTAGTTAGATTTTGATTTGTTTAAAAAATAAAGAGATAAAACGCGACCTTATCTCTTCCCTTATCTTTTCAGATCCAGATGGTCGATATCATTTAGATCCAAAAACAGAACCCCCCTAAATCGACCATGGTGTATCGGAGAAATAGAACCACCCTCTCTCGATATCCACCGCCGTCTCTCTCGTTATCACCCGCCGCTTCTTCTTGGCCGTCTCTCTCCATATCCTCCGTCTCTTGTTAATTTTGTTAGTTTTGTGAAAAACTTCATAGCAATAGCTCACCATTCACGGCTGACTTGCTGCAAATCCGGATCTTAACCGAGGCTGAGCAATAGTGATTCCGGTGAAGCAATCATCGGAGAGAAGTTAAGTGAATCGGTGATGTCGCGTTCGCCGCCACCACCACCACCACCACCACCGGTTACCTCTCTGTCAATTTCTTGTTGGAGCTGTATGTTGTCTTGCTAAAAATTCCAGATTTAATTTGAAGATCTCTTTTTTGTTTAAAAACTCAACTTTGGTTGGAATCCTTTGTTGATATTATCTTTGTTCAATTTCTCTTTTAGAGAGGATTATGAAGATCCCCATCGTTTTGGTTCAGCTTCATACAAGTTCAGCATGGATGGATTTACCGTGGACGTGATCATTGTGGCTGAGAGCTTTTTGGATAAGTGCATTATGGATGGAAGCATCGTGGATGGATGTGTTGTCCACATCTCTTTCGTCCACAACTCAAGATTGTATGCGACTTATAGATTTTTATGTCATCGTCTCAAACAAGAAACATTCCGTCTCACCGCCATAACTCAAGATTGTATGCGATTTATAGATTTTTATGTCCACATCTCTTTCGTCCACAACTTATCTAACCACTGCTCGTCGCCCAACCACACAAGCTTCGTCCACACATTGCCTGAACACACACTTCGCAACTACTCCACTCTTGACCACACATCACCCATCCACCTAATCTTTGACCATCTTTTGTTTTTGTTTTTAATGTGCCATTCGGCTTATGTTTACTCATGTGCTTTAATTCCACGAACTCAATATGTGTTGTTCTTTTGGTATTTAACTGACGTATTGCATCCGTATCCACATAAGAGCATCCATAAAGTTTCACTTGCTTTCTTAAGCTTTGCAACACATTAATTACATCCGATAAAACATGTTTCCTCGTTGGCGTTGGATCTGCTTTCTTCAAAATGATCCGACGTACACGATCTATTCCTATAAACTCAAATATCTAACTTTTTGTTTTATTATTTTATCATTAATTGCAGTTACAAAAGAAACTGGTTTCTTTACAGTTGTTTCTTTCAACCAAAACATTTTTCTCCTTACTAAAATCAGGGTCATTTCCGTCCAAAAAAAAATAGGTGGCAAGGTAAAGTGCTCTAAATACATAATGTGTCTTTTAGGGAAAAGAAAACACATAATGTGTCCTTTTATGTAACCTTCTCCAAAAAGAACCTGATGTTATTATTTTCAACCTAATCTCCACTTTCTTTTTTCTTAAAGCTATTTTCTACTAAAGGTGGTTTGTGTGGCTGATTAAATTAACAATAATTCATAATTATCATTTTTGTAATCTGATTGGGTAAATAACAAAGAGGCAGTTTTTAGTTTTTTATTTCATTATAGGGCAGTTATAACTACTGAGGTAGTTTTTATAAACTAAATACACTCTCTTTCCTTCCATTCAAACTAATTCCACTTTCTTTTTTCTTCTTCCTTTACTTATCGTAACTTAATAAAAGAAAAGCATTATTTTATTTCTTACCTACTTTTTCTTCTTCCATCGTTGTATTTTTTTTTTCAATCCCAAAATTATTTCTATCTTTTTTTGTATCTCTCAATCTTCCTAAAAAAAGGAGAAAAAAACACAAAGATCTCAAGAACAAAATACTCAGATCTATTACCTTTAAAACCCTAAATTTACCACAATTTTCTGGGCAACTCTTCAACTAAGTTCGTCTATTTCAATCAAGTTCTGCCATGAATCTCAACCACCGCCAACTTCCGCACCACCAGACTTTGCACCACCACATACTCTTAAAGTATTTTTTGAAGTCATGGTCTCACATCTCGTTGTTGCGATTCAGTTAGAACAAGCTCAAGAGCATCAATGGCTATTTTTAGATTTTTTTGTTCATTTGGTCCTTTATGATTCACATAATTTCATTTTGACCGCAATTCTTTGTAATTGTGCAGATGTCTACTCGAATTAGCTCCCTAAATTCTTGATTATTCATTTCAGCCTTTATTTTTAAGTACACATTAGTCCTTTATCTTTTGTTTGCTTTTCTTTTTGTTCCATACTATCAAAATAAACAATTATGTTTTGTGTTTGTTATGTATGTCATTCGTGTACATGAATACATGTGTGTAAATGTGTACAATCGTGTACACATGTGTACATTCGTGGTTATGTACATGTGTACAATCGTGTTTATGTATAATATTATATATTATTTATGTACACACATGTTCAAAATATGCTTGTTGCACATCAAAATTATGGTTTTATATTACAAAGGCTTTACAAAATGCACAACCCATATGTACACCTATTTTCATGTACACCATATTCAGTTTGATTTGATCTATTTTATTATGTATTTTATATTTTTAGTAAGCTACCGTCAATCCACCTACTTGTGTACAATTTTTTTCACATATATTGATCAATTTTTGAAGTACATGTGTACATGTCATAAAGTGTACACAATATAACCAACAAATTCCTTGATTACTCATTCCAGTATTTCTTCATAATTGCACGATAATCTTTGTTTTTATTGCTTCATTTTTACCTCTAAAATTTCAAAACTAACAAAATGTATTGGAAAATAAATTAAATGAACTAAAATCAAAGCTAAAAATCATAAGATATGAATAACACACAAAATCATCTGTACACCCATTGTTATGTAGTTTGGTATTTTTTTAATAAGCAACCACCAGTCTAGCTTATGTGAACAACTTATTCACATATATTGGTTTATTTTGAATGTACATGTGTATTGTAAAAAAAAAGTGTACACACAATAACATGTGTACATTAAATAAGGTGTACATCAACATCGAAAATGCACCTTCACAGATCTCAAAAGATAGATCAAGTAATGGAGAACACGATTTCATCAAAAAAAAAACTGTGAAAAAAATATAAAAATCAGATTTGAGTTTTCTAAAAAAATAGAGAATAAAAGAGGAAGAAGACAAAAGAAAAAAAAAAAGAGGAAGGATAGAAGACAGATGTGTGGTGGAAGTAAATTCTCGTTAGTACACTCTCTTTAGTTAGTCAAATAGTTAATGTTAGAATTGTTAAGTGACTAACTAATTTAGAAAAAGTAACGAAAAGAGAAAAACTGTTAGTATAAACTGCATTTGTAGCAGAAACTGCTCTATTATGTAAAAAGAAACTTAAAACTGTCCTGTGGTGTAATTGTTTCAATAACAAAAGCAGGGTGTTCAATCAACTGGCTGTCCTCTCACTTGAAAAATGTTGCCTACTATATAAAATATCAAAATCCAAGTAATCATTTTATTGGGATTTTAGTCTTTGCCTCCATTTGAAACCTCCTAACAGTTACTCCAATTTATTTCGATATTTTTAAATACTAGTAATCATGAACGATTGAATTTTCGAAGAAGAAAAAAGGAAGCCATATAGAGAAGAAACGGGTGCAGCGGAAAAGGGATAGTATGATGACTACTCAAAAAAAGATTGGGAAATTTTGTTTTTTTATACCAAAATATTTAGGATATTGTTCTTTAAGCTAATTTATATTTTATACGATTTTTTATTTTTATGCCTTTTAATATTTTCAAAAATTAATCAAATAAATAGTTTTGTGAACAAAAATTTTTTCAAAAAAAATAGTAACTAATTATGAAATACCTATATTAACTTAGTGGTGTCCTTTGCAATTTTTTTTTACAAAAAAAACATAAGTTCATATTTTGTTCTACAAATATTAAAATTGACGTTCTTCGAAGTAGAATATAAAATCTATTTTTTCCATAAAATATATTATTTTCAGAATACATGTTCTACATAAATAATAGTAATCTAAAACTATTTAGAATACACATTCTGCAGTTAATTTATTTCTTTAAATAGAAATCAAAATCTAAATATTACTAAAAATCTAAAATAGGTAAAATTCAGAATATACACATTACTATAAATCTAAAACCTTGATTTCAAACATTCTTACTGCTTTCTACATATAATATAATACATAATCTATGGATACAAACAATTAGTTTTTAAAATATTTGGAAATATTTTTTTTTAATCTCGAATTAGTTTTTAAAGTATTTGGAAATATTTTTGGAAAATTTATTTTATTTCGAATTACTTTTTTTTTTATTTGGAAATTTATTATTATTTTTTAAATTTCGAATTAGTTTTGTTAAAATATATGGAAATATGTTTTTAAAAATATTTGGAAATATATATTTTTAAAATTTGTAATTTCGAAATTGGGGAATAAAATATTTGAAAATATTTTTTAAATTTCGGATTAGTTTTTATTAAACATTAAATATATAATTATTATTTTCTAATTAGAATTTTAAATTAATAAACTAATTTTATGGATATTATTTCTATTTAAAGAATATTTAACCTAATAAGATAATTAGACAATTGGATTATCCTAAAAGAACAATGTATTAATTGTTTTGGCCTAAAAACAATTTTCTCAAAAAGATTTTCCTAAGCCTTTTTTTTTTAAAAAAGAAAGATTTTCCACCCACTTAAAATAATTTTTAGGTTGAACACTGGATAATTGCTTATGAGTGAGGCCCACATGCATAGCTAGATCAAACTGAATTATCCAGTAACTTCTGTTTAGATTTCTTTCAATAATTCATACTACATATGTCGATATAAACTACTCACGATCCTTTTTCAAAAAAAAAAAAAAAAATTACACGCAAGTCAAGTGAAATAAAATTTTAGTAGCTTCGAGACCACTTTGTTTACTTATACCAAACAAAATAGCGATTTACACGCAATTGAAGTGAAATAAATTTCTAAAATAAACCAGTACAGAAAATGGAGAGGTTGTTTTTAAAATTTTATTAGACTAGGCGATATACATGTGAACTTGGATAGCAATCAAGAGAATACAAACAAGAGTGAAGTAGACTAGGGTATGGACAATAACCGAAACACCACTTGTCTGAAATGTTCCAAACTCAACAACTCGGTTTCCCCCTGGAATCTGAATCAGCAGCCCTGGAGTAAGCAACACGAAAAGGGTCACCGCGACAAAAACTGGTCCCCAATCAGACATGTTACCGATCTCCTCTTTCTCTTGTTATGCATGTACAGAGAGAGTTGGTTGATCGAAGCAAATGCGTAAGTGTGTTATTTATATGAGGAGAAAGTGTATAATGGGGTTGATAATGGGAGCTGAGAATAGAGTGATCCATTGGTTAATGTCGGAAGAAAGAGTACTTTGGGAGGTAAGGACAAACTTTCGTGACTCGGAAGAATTAAAAGTGGTTTCAAGAAAAGAAGATTATGATCAAGTTGTGTGAGGCATTCAATGGATTCACATTTTGTTTTTGGAATGTGATGTCACGTGGGGATTTGCTTTGGTTCAAAGGAAACAGATATACAAAGTGGTCGTTGGTACTTATTTTATTGTTTGCTTTTCTATCAATTACTTTAAACCTTTACTAGATTTTGATCCGCGCTTTCAAAGCGCGGGTAATATACTGTTTAATTCTGAGTATCCGGATCTTCGAGTCGGGTCTGGATCGGGTTTTGTCGGGTCCATGTCTTTCGAGTCTTAAAAATTTGGACCTATATAAGTATCTATAATTTTTTGGGTCGATTTCGGATCGGGTCTTGTCAGATTTGTTGGTTCGGGTATATTATCGGGTCGGTTCGGATATTTAGGACCCGAAAAAAATCCGAAGGATCCAAACTGGATCCCAAAACCCGAAAACTCTAAAAAAGCTCGAAGAACCGCAAAAAATTCCAAAATATTATCCAAAATCAGACCAAAAAAATCAAAAATATACCCGGAATTTTACCCCAATATCCGAATTATATTTTTTTGAAATCTAAAAGTTTACCTAAAACCTAATATTATATTCGAAAATCCAAATCTGAAACTTAAAAAAATACTTGAATTATCAAAAATATACCCAATCACCTAAATATACCTAATATATATCATAATTTGTGGATACTTAGAATACCCGATCGGGTTTCTAGTAGGACATGGACGAACCGAGACCTGCGGATCCAAACAAAAAATACCCAACAGATACTTTAGCAATGACCCGAACCCGGACCTGGATCTGTATTTTCGTGTCGGTTCTTGTTCGGGTCTATGTCAAATACTCAGACCTACTTCTGTTGATAAATTTGTAAACTTACAAATATATAATTTTTTTGTATAGATTTGAAGCCCATTTCGTTGTAAATAAATGTTAAAATTATGGGTTTTTAATTGGCGATTTTCAATTCGGCTTTTAATGGATGATTTTCATTAAAAATAAAAGGAAGTGGAATGTTTTGTAATTTCCTTAAAAAATCAGGGGCAGATTCATAAGCAGTCATCTGCTTTAATAGTATAGATTTTAAATAAAAGACTTTATTTTCTCTATCTGGGAGAATCTTTATAACGCCAATGAATTAGTGCGGACCTAAGTTTAGAGATTTTTTTTTTTGGTTGAAATCGTAGTGTAAAGATAAATATAGCTAACTGCAAACATATTTTTCTTTTGGATATCTTAAGCACCGTTTTTTTTTGGACATCCACCTACGTGAACATAGTTTTGTTTTGTTTTGTATTGTATTCTCCTCCTAAAGTATATGACCAAAATAATGTGTGGAACTTTTTTTTAAAAAAGGCTACTAGTATTTTCCAATATTGTTTTGACATAATTTGATAACATTTGTAATAAAAGTATAGATGTAAAAATACATTGATTTGCGATTTAAAACAAAAATAAAGAATCCTTAGATCTACTTGAATTTGTTAGAGTGCTAACTTTGCAACCTAAATAGAACAAATAAGTTTTTTTTTTTTTTTTGCTTAAAAATAAGTTCCGATCTGCATCTTGAGATCATGCTCGATCCATCATCCATCTCCCAGGGTCGAGATGTCGAGCAGGAAATTTCCCACCTGAGCCACCTAAGCATGGATTTTCCTAGTTTTGATGTCATGTTATTGATCACACAAGTATAATTCTGATTCAGGTAACTGTTTACCAGATTGTTTGGTTGTGTTTCCCACCTTTCTACGATGTCTCCTATTCTGTTTCTAAGAAATTAATTATTTTTATTTTCTTCTTCTTTTTTTGTAGGCATATATGGTTACTTTCATTGTGCTTTTTATCTAAAAGACTAAAACATTTTATATTTCGAAATGAAAAGTGAGTATATATTAATGGGTGTATATATCTCAAGGTGTTTGTTTGCCTGACTTAGCAACTCCGTCTTTGGAAGTAATTCTTTGAATCTCGTGGTGGTGACTGAGTTACTGAAAGAGTTAAAAAGTTTGCTGCAGCTTCCGGAAAACTTAGCAACAACATCCATACTAGCTATATTGGAGACGCTGAAAATATCAGCGGTTGTGGAGATTAAGGTATGTAATAATATGAGCATCGATCCCTGTCTTTCATTCATGAATGCATATAAAATAAGATGAAAAAGAAAAGTGATAGTAGAAAGTCTAAACGTAGAATTATGCGAATAGGATTTGTATTTGTTGGAACAAGTATGCATTGCCTCGTCACAAGCCGTCAAGGTCTAGTCCAGCATCATCGGTCATCAACAACGCCACAGCTTGTGAGCATGACTCTAATCAGAGGCAAAACAACTCTCGTTTCTACGTTCTACTCTCTCAATCTTTATTTCTGTTGAGAATGGGATAGGAACTGATTGGGTGGTACTTCATTCAAACACGTTGATATTGTTCAATGGTACCTCTACCAAAGAAAAGGGAAAATTAAAAATCAAACCAGCCCCATCTCATGACACGTCACCGTGTGAAATGCAGGAAATAGAAAAAAATAAATTGTTGACAGTGGGATGTGAACCCACGCCCTTTCGGACAGGAACCTTAATCCTGCGCCTTAGACCAACTCGGCCATATCAACTTGTTGGTTGCTGTTGGATAAAATTTAATTTATACCTATTTAATATGCTCCACTGGCTAGGAAAATTCAAGAGGGGCTAAAGATCGAGCTTGTTGAAAGCAAAATAATTATCTGTTTACATTTGCGTCTAAAGAGTTAAATTTCGTCATAAAAATATAGATCTATCAATTACATACGAATTGTTGAGTAACATTCTTAATCATGGAGACTGGGCTGCGTCAAAATAGAGGTAAAGCTTATACTATTCCATTAATTAAAAAGCACGAACAGACACGGAATATTACAAAGGATCAAACCATAACAACAACAATTAAATTAAATCTTAATCTAAAAATCCTCATCAAGCGAAAACACGTGGTTATCAAACCCCCCACTCCCATTAACACTAGACATAACAGAAGCCTTCTGATAATCCCCAACCCTCTTCTCAAAGAAATTCGTCTTCCCCTGAAGCGAGATCAACTCCATCCAATCAAACGGATTCGCCACACCGTACACCTTCCCACACCCAAGCGCACCCAACAACCTATCCGCAACAAACTCAATATACTGACTCATCAGATCCCTATTCATCCCCACCAACGCGCACGGAAGCGCGTCGCACACAAACTCCCTCTCGATCTCCACCGCGTCGCAGACGATAGACCTCACGCGCTCCTCCGTCAGCTTCGTCCTCAAGAGAGTATAAATAAGGCACGCGAAGTCGCAGTGTAACCCCTCGTCTCTCGAGATCAGCTCGTTGGAGAAAGTCAATCCCGGCATGAGACCTCTCTTCTTAAGCCAGAAGATGGAACAAAAGCTCCCAGAGAAGAAGATCCCTTCCACGCAAGCAAACGCGACGATCCTCTCCGCGAAAGTCTGTGACCCATCGATCCATTTCAAGGCCCATTGGGCCTTTTTTTTAACGCAAGGGATGGTCTCAATCGCGCGGAATAAATGATCTCTCTCTTTGTTATCTTTAATATAAGTATCCAGCAAGAGACTGTACATCTCGGAGTGGATATTCTCAATCGCGATCTGGAACCCGTAGAAGGCACGCGCCTCGGAGACTTGGACGTCGGACATGAAACGAGTGGCGAGATTCTCGAGGACGATGCCGTCGGAGGCGGCGAAGAAGGCGAGGACGTGTTTGATGAAGTGGCGCTCGCCGTCGTTGAGGTTGTTGTCCCAGTCGCGGGTGTCTTGCGAGAGGTCGACTTCCTCGGCGGTCCAGAAGGAGGCTTCGGCTTTCTTGTACATCTCCCAGATCTGAGGGTAGTGGATTGGGAACATGCAGAATCTGTCTGGGGTTGGGGTTAGGAGCGGCTCTTCTGCCATGGAAGGCATTTTTTTAATGATGGTGATTTTGATTGAAGAGGTTAGTGAAGATTTGATTGATGGTTTGATTTTTTGGGATTTAGGGAAGGGATACTTATTGGGGACGAAAGGGTTTGAAGGGGGAGAGGGAAAGGGTGGAGGGAGCCGTCGAAATGTTTTGAAAATTTTTCGAGAGGCTTGTTGGGGAAGATTAAGAGTATTATCGTCAATTTGGGACTTAAATTTGGCGTGGGGAGGCGGGGAGAGGTAATAAAGTATGGCAATTTAATAAATTCGCCAGGTAAATGTAAAGGGTAAAAACGATATTTGGATTCGCGTGTCTTGGTGAGAGCCTGTGAAGAAGGTACACGCTCCTTCACGTGATTTATGGTTTAAAGCGCAAGATGATAAACTGGAATATAAATTTGACTAAGCCTAAAAATCTGCTTCTGCAATAATATTTACATAGCTGTAACCCTTGTTTGGGCCCTTTCCAAACTACCATCACACCCAGAGATTTTCTCCAATTTTTCGATTTATATTAATACTAGGTGACCGACCCGCACCCTGTGCGGGTATAAAAATATATTATAATGATGAGACAGGAGTATCTATTGAGTTCAAATGTGGGAGATAGTAGAACAAGTCAGAGTTTCAATCCTGAGACAAGATTTGCGCAAATCTCTAGGATGTAGTAGGGGTGGGCAAATCGTTAATTAATCGGTTTAGTTTGTTTAGTTCGGTTTTAATATATTTTTCCAACTGAAATAAACCTTATTTAGTCTGGTTCGGTGTTGTTTATGTCTAATTCAATTTATATCCAGTTCGGTTTGTTTTTGGATCGGTTTAATTAGGATCTTTGTCGCTTAATATTTTAAAGAAAAATCTATACTATTAAAGCAGAATCCCTCATAGGATTCTGCCATAGTTTTATGAGTTATTTACAAAGATATGCCATTAGCATTTAATTTAATATAATTAATATTTATTTAAACGAAAAAACTAAATAATTCCTATATTTAAGGTAACTAATAATTCCCTGATTTTGTGCTTAATAATAATTT
>CAKOAT010796264.1:273407-299207 GCA_932364175.1 Eruca vesicaria subsp. sativa | reverse complement strand
ATCATAGATCAAACCCAGGTTGAAATGTTTCTCAATACTCACAGAGTAGCTACTTGAAGAAAACCGATGTTGTATGGAATCTCTCCAGTTATCTGATTGTAAGATACGTCCCTGTAAAATCGAAAGACATTAAGTCCACAGTACAGTTACTATGCTGGAAAACTATTTTTTATCTAAGAAGCAAACACATACAGGATCTCAAAGCTTGTGCAATTCCCAATGCTCTCGGGGATAGTTCCAGTTAGATTATTACCTCTCACATCACTTGATAACCAAAAACACAAATTAAAACTCAGACTTTCACAAATAAAAAGACCAAGAGCTACACAAAACTAAAAAAACGTCAAGAGTATAGGATCCACTTACAAATACCACAAACCAGTGAGCTGACACATATCAGAAGACAACGTTCCACTCAACAATTTATTCCCTTGCAAGTCTCTGCAATAAAATTAAAAAAATAGCCTTCAATAACTACTGAAACATTCACATAGAGAAGAGAGTAAACATTTACATTGATTGCAAGTTCCTTAGATCCCCAACAGCTGGAGATATCTCCCCTCCAAGGTTCAGATTCGATAGGTTCCTTAAAGAATAATAACCACAAAACTATTAAAAATCTGTAACACTAACAAGAGAGACATTCAAAAAGTATAAAAATAACTTACAGTGTGACAACAGAGAAGGTGAGGTTGTCACAGTAGACACCTCTCCAAGAACAAAAGTCATTATTGTGAACATCGTCCCAGTCCAAAAGCATGTTCACCAAGTTGCTGAATGAGCCCTTTATAGCCATCAAAGCTTTCCCTGTAAATTAATTAAAAACATTCTTTTTAGATAATAGTAATGAATAAGAATGCAAATCATTTACTTTATCTACCACACTCTTCTCTACATCTTAAAGAAAAATATATCAACAAGTCAAAGAGCTCAGGATCGTAACCAGTATAAGAATGCAAATCATTTACTTTATCTACCACACTCTTCTCTACATCTTCGAATCTTTCTCTTGATTCCGTAACAGTTTTTGCCTGAGAATGAACATCCATATAGTTCTAACTCTGTTTCTTCTTGTATCTAATATCATAAAGATCAACATTTAGTTTAGTTACCCTCTTCTCTGGCCTGGTCTCAATAGAGTTCTGCCTCTCGTCTTCCTCTCCTTTCTTCTGAGAGATTTGTGTCGGCTCTGTTTTATCATGAAAACCCACCGTAACTTTCTGGTAGCCATAGCTGTTTTATAACTTGCTTTCGGTCTACAGACATTAGGACATCGTATATATATTGTCAAGCTTTCCTAATGGTATGAGATTGACATATTTGGCATTGAATTTCCAACTTCTCACGCAAGTTATCGAATATAAGGTAAGGAAAGTAAATAACCTATACATTAAATTTTAGAGATACGATTCTCATATATAAATCGTAACACTTGCACGCCAAACAAAAAATAAATAAAAAAGAAAATTAAAATAAATCAACCAATCAGATTCTCAGAATTTCTCTGAGAAGGCATGTATGAGTGCCACGTGTCCAAGTGACTTCTCTTTTAATGTATAGGAGGACTAGGTTTAGGTTAAGATCCGCACAACAAAGCCTAGAATGAGCATAATATGTATATTTTTATAATATTTACAGGTTCCTATATTATAAAATAATAAATACATATTAAATAATTAAAAAAACGAATAACTATTACGTATATAATTAAATTGGTATGGATACATAATTAAAAATATTTACTATTATTTCTTTACCATCATTTTATGGTAATTAAACAATTAATGTCTTTAGTAACAATGTATAGTTTAATATAAACAATATTAAAATAAATTAATATTTTATTTGAATATCTATTAAATGAGACTTTCTACTTCTATAATTTATGATTATTTTTCTCTTATAAATATTAATTTATAAAAAAAAATTAAAGATATATCATCAGAAAAAATTATTGTTTTTTATATGTGATTGTTTAATTTATTCTAATAATATAAATTTGTAAAAATGATAGATGATACGCAAAATATTATCAAATATTTATTCAAAATCACTAATTATGATCTATATTTTAAAATCATATTAGGTAATTATGTAGCTTTTATTTAAAAAGAAAAAAGTAATTGTTATATATTATTAATTAATTCGATGATTAATTTTAATAAAAAAATATAGAAACTCTACGTTTTCATGTTTTCATGGATCTTATTTCTTGTTTACATTACTACTAGGTGATTTTCCCGTGCTCATGCACGGGTATAAATATTTTTAAAGTAAATATATGATGATAATTGATTACTATTTAATTTTAATTTTCAGTTAATTTATAATTTGTATGTATCATTTATATTAATAATATTATATTACTTTAATTATACTTTAATTTTATATAGGTTATATCTAGTCGATTTTGTTGTTTTTACGGTTGATTTAGTTATCATTTGGATAAATTGGATTGCATCTCTGAATTCAACTGTAATATTTTAAAATATATTAATTTTTTATTAATTATATATTTGCGTATAGTGGGTGTTGTCTTAGATATGTAAATATATTTTAGTAAAATTATGTATAACTTAAGATATATTGTGCTTAGAATGAATTAAAAATTAACTAAAGTGTATGATTCCAAAATACGTAAATTAATATAACGATAATATTCCAAAGTCTCATGCATATATATAAATTTTACAAAAGAACTAAAATTGTAAGAGTTGGTTAATATTTATTTTCACTTGTTAATATGTTTTGTGTTGTCCTATGATCAATAAAAGGCTACATGCATAAGTAGTTGATACATTTTTGGAACCTCATGAACACATATCAATATTTACAATAACTAAAATATTTATAAATTCTAAATAACTTTATGCTTTAGATTTATTGAATGTAAACTGAAATTTATTTTAAATAATCTTAAAATTGGAAATTCATATTTGCTTTGGTATTTTGATTATGGTTATATTTAGTTTCACAAACATAAAAATTTAAATTTAAAATTTAAAATAAATTTAATATTAAGAAAAAAATAATTTTAATAATGATAAAATTATTTGATCAAGAGATGTTTATTGTTAATTTTTTTTTTTTTGTGTTTAATATCTCTTAAAAATAAGCACTACATAAAATTGTGATTATATTTGAAAATAATATTATATAATTAAGTAAAATATAATTTATAGATAGTTTTCTGTAATTGAAAGATATTATAGTCAACTAAATATATGAAAATAAATAAAAAATTCAATAATACTAATTATAAGAAAAATTATTACTCTAAAAGTATATTTTATGTTATTTAAAAATATTTTTAAATGTATTATTACTATTTTGTGAACTTTCCTTTTTTATGAAATCATATTATATATACATATATTTTTCGTTTTTAATTTGTTTTTATGACTTTATAAAAAATTTCCTTTTTATTACATATATTTTTGGAAATTTTTGAAAAGAAAACTAAATAAAAGAATTAATAATACTATTTTAACTATTTTTAATTCATTAAGGGTATCAATGTAATCAACCATCGTGAGAGTGAACGTGAGAGCGACACATAGGAAACTGACTTCTCAAATAATATTATAGAGATACTTAAAGGACCTTTTCGTTCCAGTATGCTTTTTAGTTTGATTTTGTCGTGCTGTCAGAAATAGTACTATGGTAATCAATATGTCACTCATAGTCAAAGTCTTAGACAAATCCAATAGAAAAAAAAATCACTTAAAAACCTCAAACTGAAAACTTCAGGAAAAAAAAATTCTCCTATGTGAGTATTACTACTTATCGATTATCGCGGAGCAGAGATAGGTGCACTAGCTTTGGCGTAACCAACCCAAGCAACAACGTCAATGGCTAGTATCACCCATCCCACCCATCACATCGTACCTTCCTTCTTGAAAAAAACAACGGCCGTCAATGGTTAGGTTTTTGTTACATTTATCGTCCCTTCCTAATGCAATCTTGCTCTTCACCAATTTGCTTTTATGTTTTTAGCACTTGGTTATTTTGTTAGCTGCTTCACAAAACATCCCTCATCAATTGTTATTTTCCGGTACCTTTCGGGATGCTGCAAAGATGCAACAAATATTAAAAAAACACAACACCAAAAAGAAATTTGAAAAATAACACAAGGTTTCCCGTTTCCGTTTCCGATACCTTTCGGGATGCTGCAAAGATGCAACAAATATTAAAAAAACACAACACCAAAAAGAAACAAATCATTGATTCCAAATGTAATTATGTAAAAGCAAAGGACCTCATCAACAGCAAGTTGAACGAAGTGGCAGCTACTCAGAACCCCATTCTCATCTTAAGAGAAACAATGTTCAAAAGAAGATGATGCAAGAAACAAGTAACCAACAACTATGTAGCAAGAAAAAACAGCAACATCTTGCTGGTTTTCTGCATCTCACTTTTCAAATATTCACCATTTTCTACCAAAAAAAAACTAGCGTAGGAAATAAAATCAAAACAGTGTACTGGAAATAAAAAAAAAGCCATACTACTAGTTATTTGATAGTAACAAAAACAAGTTAATAGATGCACTGAAAATAAAATAAAATAAAACAAAGATCGAAAAATACAAAGCATTGAAAATGGAAGTGATTGATCATCTCATGTCTTCCTTTTTTTTTTGTCAACCATCTCTTGGCTTCCTTTGGCCTCGTTGGTTTTTTTTTGTGCACAAATTCCTTTCATGCCTTAAATATGGTTCGATACAGAGCTCCGAAGAGCATGTTCAATGGTGAGTTACACCATTAGAATCCTTAAGCATTTTATAATATTTTTTTTGTTATTTGGTTGCTTTTTGAATAGTTAAGAGTTTTTATGAAAATGCCAAGTCCAATGGTGTTATACATAATAGAATCTTTAGGAATTAAAAAATAATAAATTTATAAAACATTAAAAATTAAAAATTTTATTTGTAGAAGAGAAATAATCCAATGTTCAAAGAACCACACGACATGTATACAAAAAAACAAAACAAAAAGGATTAGAGAGCAAATTAAATTCATACAACAAGGATGAGATTGGTACCTGCTATGTAGCACTCAAGAAAGGTTCTTGATAACAACATTGGAACGAAATTTACCAAGTCTTCAAGTTCTAAATGAGAAAGAGCATCTAATTCCTCTGTCCAAGGCCAAGTGTTATCTTGTAAAACCATTGAGCAGTAACTCAATGCTTGTTGATATGGTTGTTGGAATTTGTAGTTTTGGTATGCCTTGGTGATTGTCCATGAAGCTTCTGTAACACTGATGGATGCCTTTGTTCATTCATTTTCTTTTTCCTGCAAAACGCAGCAAAGAACAGAGAAGCCATGATCAAAACTAATCATTGTAACATATAAATTTAACATTTCCAGCACAAGAGCATACTTAGAAAACAGAAAAGCCATTGCCAACCTCTTGGGCCATGGTGTGGCCATTGCCAAGCTCTTGAACCATGGTTTCGTTGCGTGTTTCCTCAAAAACTTGTAGAATGCAACAACATACTGGTTCTGTTGTAGCACTTGTTATCATCATCAAGAAACTGAAACATATATTTTTGGGAAAGAAACTTTAAGTATCAAGTGACTATCAACACCACCAAAGAATATATATATATATATCACAGAGTTAGTTAGACTGACCTTAGTTCTTGCAGAATATGATCCACGAGCAAACATGCCAGAAGGAGTGGTCTCTTCAGGCATCACGTGATTGTATGGCTCCAGCTGAGGACTAAATGTTCCAAGGATTTCCTTTCCTTTGTCCACTGAAATTCCAAAGAAAGAAGATCATATTCATTGTCTCTTAAAACAATTAAGAGAATCTAAAACACAGTGAACCTTAGAGCATGGTAATTTACTCGACATCTTAGTTTTTGCAAGTCATCACTCAACTTGTTTGAAAGTATATAATCAAACTTGTTCAATTGAACTACCTGAAACATAATACAGTAAAACATAAACCTACAGCTATATACTTATCCATAAAACAACCACTTCTCAGTGTATTAAAAAAAGCTTCACGTTTTATGTTTGGTAACAAACATCATCATGAGAGCAATCAACAAAAGCTAGCACTACAATAAGAAAGAGTTTCAGGGAAGACTTTGTATAGAACGGATCCGAGGTAAGCGACGGCGAGGAAACAGAGAGCAAACTCTGGTGAATTAGGGAGAAGGAGCATGATGGTATCACGTTGGAGAACCTTTGGAAGACGTGCTCTAAGGGCACAAATTATCCTCAAAAGGAGTGGTCTCCTCAGCTGGAGCCATACAATCACGTGCTCTAAGGTGAATTAGGGAGAAGGAGCATGATGGACCGTTGTTTTGCCAAATTATCCTCAAAACAGAGAGAGGACCGGTTCACAAACCGAAAATTAACAGAATCAAATTGCAAAGAAAGAAGATAGATATCAGCTAGGATTCCATGAAGATCGGAAATGTCAGATTGTTCTACAATTGCAGAAATCAATTGTAGAGAATCAGACTCGAAAATCACTTTCCTGCGCTGCATAACGATGGCATGCTCCATCGCCAGGCGTACTGCTAGTCCCTCTGCCACAAGGGATGAGCAAACGTGCGCCATATGTTCACTGTGAGAGAATGATCTCTCATTTCCAAAATCGGAGAAGCTAAAGGCCAGTCCAGCAGCTTGACGTTCTGAAACCCACGCGGCATCAGATCGACAAATAGTTTCACTTCCATCAGCCTGGACTTTCCCAATTTTCACTTGCGAGAGAGGTACTTCTTTGATCTGTGCCAATTTCCAATCTTTGGCTTCTGTAATTGCCTTTGACATTACCTCTTGTTCTGTGAAATGGCGCTGTTGAAAGATCTTAAGATTCCTTGCTGTCCAGATTGAGGAGATTACCCATGGGGATAAAGGACAATCATAAAGACCGGTAGGTGGGAGTATTAAGCACTTCAATGTCATCCTCAACCCCAAATTAAAGGAGCTCACCAAACTTGGGTCAAAAACCCCTGACACAAGTAATAAATCCCACACCTTTCTTGCAAAAGGACAGTGAAAGAATAGGTGTAGAATAGATTCTGGCCCCTCACAATGAATGCACTTAGCTGTAGGTAATATATGTCTTGCCATGAGTATCTCTCCGACTGGGATAGCTCCATGTTTAATTTTCCATAAGAGTAGCTGCAATTTGGGAGCTATAGGTAATTTCCAGACATCATTCAACCACTCCTGTGGTTGATTTTGATTTTCCAGACCTGAGTTTTGGCGTTTTTCCAGAGCTGCATAGTAACCAGTTTTAGTGGAATATGAACCTGATTTGTGCTTGAGCCAGATACGCTTATCTTTCCCCCCCCCCACTTGCTTGGTTTAATCGCCATAATATCCCCGAGAAGCATAGGAAATAGACTTTCGACCTTCTCCTTATCCCATTCTCTCGTGTGCTCCTTGAGTAGTTCAGCAACTTTAATATTTGCCACCTCTTCCTGTACTGGCCCAAAGGGGTAAATTCTTTCACTTGAAGATAACCATGGCTCGCTCCAAGCATTCACCTCCTGCCCATTACCAATAGCCCAACCTAGATGTTCCTTTAAAAGATCTCTCCCAATTAGTAGTCGCCTCCACCCATGAGAGCATGCAGAGGAGGCTGAGACGTGTAAGAAGTCTTGATTCTGGAGATATTTCCCGGTAAGGACTCTAGCAAGGAGACACGAGGGTGAAGAGAGGATCCTCCAGCTAGTTTTTGCTAGGAGAGCATCATTAAAACTTTGTATGTCTCTAATTCCCAGCCCTCCATCTTTCTTTGATTTAACCATAGTATCCCAAGCGATCCAAGACATTTTCTTACTCTCCGGTGAAGCATCCCAAAAGAATCTCGTAAGTGCTGATTGAATTCGTTTACAAATCGATTGAGGGAGCTTAAAGCACTGCATTGGATGGTTTGGTATGGCTGAAAGAACAGATTTGAGGAGTGTAAGCTTCCCTGCCAGCGACAGGTACTTAGTTGACCATCCAGAAGATCTTTGTCTGATCTTGTCCACTATTGAGGTGAAGAGATCACATTTTCTTCTTCCAAAATGTTCAGGGAGACCTAAGTACTTCCCTGCACCTCCTTCCTTTTCGATCCCTAGCTCTCCTTTGATCTTGTCTTTCAGTTCCTGAGGTGCCAGATTTGAGAAAGTGATCCCTGATTTAAGTGGATTGATCTGCTGTCCCGAGGCCTTCTCATACAGGTGCAGAATTTTTGGGAGCGTTCTCAGGCTCTTGGTGTTTGTTCTGCAGAAGAAGAGTGTATCATCGGCAAAGAGAAGGTGATTAATTCTAGGGCTGTGGGTGGCTACTCGGATCCCTTGCATCGTGTTGTTTGCTTGTGCGTTCCTACATAAACCTGACAGTACTTCGCTATAAAGGATGAAGATGTAAGGTGAGAGCGGATCCCCTTGTCGAATGCCTCTATGTGGTTTAACCAGGCCCGTAGCCGACTCATTAACTAGGTAGGAGTAGGATACTGTTTTAATGTATTGCATAATCCAGTTTGTCCAAATCGCATGGAAACCTAACCGTAGTAGCACAGCCTCTATAAAGTCCCATTCAAGCATGTCATAAGCCTTGCTCATGTCAGTCTTAACAGCCATCGAGCAGTGTTTCGAGGCTTCAGAAGTCTTCAAAAAGTGTAGACGGCCTCGTTGGTTTATTTTTCTCCTTTTGCCCGGTTGTTTGACTATTCTCTCTTTCATGTCATCTGGTTGGTTGACTTGCTCTTTCCTTTCTTGTGGCTGGTTGATTTTCAGTTGTACTAAACTTGGAACATAAGAACACACAAGAGGGCTTAGTTCACTGAGATTCGGCTCAGAGTTTCTGATGATGTTGACAGATTTATAGTATCCATCTTTTCCAATGATGTGAGCGGTGTGGGACTGACAGATATCCATGTTATTGATAAACACAGCAACTTTCTTCTCCTCGTCAATGAAAAAGAAACGAGCATAAGGCATAAAATCATATGGTAAACCATTGATTAGTCTCATATCCAGCCTTAAAAAGGAGCTCCAAGATATCTCATTAGGCTCAATCTTAGTCGTAATCCATATCTCTAACTCTGATGTGAAACGAAGATAATGTACCACAGCGAGTTTCTCATCTCTAGCCCAAAATAGAGCCACTGAAGCAGATTTACGTGTGTAAAGGAAGAGCCAGAGGCGGTCCGAACCTCTCTGTTGTAAAATCAAAACACACTAAACTATTTTTAAAATTGGTCAATTCTGAAAAATAAGTATTTCCTTTCAAAGACAGAGCAGTATGATAAAGTGGTTTATAATAGTCAAGATTGACATCAAGAACCCTCCATGAATCAGAGCCAAAATCATAGACTTCAATGCCTTTGTAATTATTAAATATCTTCAAGATTTTGTGGCGGTGGTTGTTATTGTATCCGAGAAAATACCTTGCGTTTCTTCTCATTTGTATCAATCTGGTTTGCCCCAAATACGGGTTCCACACCAAAATCTTGGAGGGGTCGTAGATTTTGCATAACAATAAGCGGTCGCAATGAAAGAATCCATATACTTGCACTGGATGATTAGGTATGTCTATTTCCTTAATAGATGGAACAGCCAAGACGTAGTCATCGTTGCGGATTCCTTGCAAGTCAAATCTCAATGAACAAACATAATGATTTACTACCACGGACTCCAGAAACTGATTCCTCCTTGCTACTTTTTGGCCTAAAACCTGGTTTTTGGAGAAATCATTCCACGTCTACAAGTAGTTCTCATAGCTTTTAGAGATGTTAATGGAACCCTAGAGAGAATCTCCCCTATCAAATCCCTTGGAAGATCAGAAATTTCCGTCATCCTTCCAGCTTTTTCGACAGAGATTTCTTGTTGTTCAGGTTTAGTCGGCCAATGCCTCCAATGTATATGTCCAAAACCCTAATTGTATATTCCTTAGTTTCCTTTTTTTTTTCCTGTCGCAAATTCCTTGCCCACTTTACTTATAAAAAAAATAAAACTACATTCTGGGGTATATTTTTTAATAACTTTTTCGACCAATTTATTTTTTTGGGTTTTTTGTAATTTTATTTTTTATTAATATTAATTTGAATTTAATATGATTTTTGGTAACTATAGTAAATATTTCAAGTTGAATATTTAAATGAATTCCTATATAAGATAGTGTTTATTTAAAAATAATAATTTATGTATAAAATAATGTATAGAAGGTACATTTTTAAAAAAATTGATTCTCATATACTTTATGATAGTATATAAACTGAATAAACTATTTGTTAAAAACATTTGAATGTTGTTACAATAGCCCATCTTATATTAACTGAATATTTTTATATTTTTCAGTTTACTGAAACCATATATATCGATCTCAATTTTCAATTTTTGTCCTTGTTGGTAAAAATTGAAAACAATAAAAAAAATAGTTGTATCAAATGTTTGATAGGTTAATTGTAAAACCAAAAACATCAAACTAAAAAAGGTAAATATCATAACTAAAAAATTGGTTGGAAATTTCTGAGAACATCTCCAAAAAAAATTTCAAGAGCAATCACAAAACCTTAAATTGTAAGGTTTTGTACAATGAAACGATATTTACGTTTTTAGTTTGATGTATTTTTTTTCAGAAATATTTATTCAAACTATACAACAAATTTAAAGAACACACCGTCTGATCTAGATATATCGGAATGATTAAAAATATTTATATTAATTTCTATATAAGCTATTGTATAGGTTTGAACAAATACTTCCGGAAAAAAACTAAACCAAAACTTAATTTATAAATAACCAAATTATTTTTTTTTAATAACAAAATAATCAAATTCTATTGCTCCGTAAAGAATAAAACTAAAAATGCATTGGAACCAATCTGTGAATTGAAAGGATATCCAAATTTTAAAAATAAAATTATACATCTACAAAATTTATTATATTAACTATAGAATCGGAAAAAAATATAATAAATTAAACTAACACAATAAATATTTTATCTGGGTTGGGTATCAATATATGGTTAGTTTTTTCGTATATATGATTAGTTAAATATCGTTTTTGTTCTAAAAGTCATATAATCTTTCACATGCCATCTGGTTGAACCAAACATGTTAATGTCTAATGAATAAACTAAACTTGTATTGTTCTGCATGGGATATTTTATGTTACATATTTGAACCATACGCTATTATAAAAATATTGTGATAACATGCATAAATAAAAGGTAAATTGTACATAACTATATAATACAGAATCTTAGAGTAGTGGGTTACGTTTATTGTGGAAAAAGGTTTTCTATATAATTAAAAGTATGAACAATGTACCTATTTTATTAAATCATATTCTATTAAATTATAACTGAAAGTAAACTGTTGGACTAAACATTTATCAATTGGTCGTATTTCTGCTTTAATAGTATTGATCAAATAAAATCATGTTCCAAAATTTTTTTAGTAACGGGACCTAGGCCTAATTTTGTTTACATGAAACTAGAGTTTGATGATTTTTTTAAAAAATTTTACGGTATTCACTTTATAATTGATCGGTTTTTTAGGTATGGGTATTCGGGGACACCAATCGGGTTTTGGTTTTGTCCATTCGGTTTTGTTTTTTTTTGATTTATCAAAATCAGCTCCTTTCGGATTATATGAAAATTCAGTTCGGGATGGTTCAGATATTATTGGGTTCATGTCGGAGTTAGTAAATCTTTAGAGAACCGGTATAACCCGATATACTTTCGGATTTGGGTTCCAATCGGTTCTTCGGTTTAAAGGTACTTGATTTTTATCTATTTTGTAACCAAAACATAAGTAAAATTGGTTCCTCAGTTTTAAAGTATATGAGTTGTACATATTCTGTAACCAAAATATAAGTAAAATCGATTCAAAAATAAGAAAAGAGCATCAAACGTGATCATTCAAAATCAAACGAAAAGTAAACATAGTTATTGATAGAAAGAAGACCAAATAAATGAAAGCATAAAACAAAACTAAGTTCTCATGAAATAAGAAACATTATTCAATGAAAGCAAAACCAAAATCTAAAAAAATTAATTTTCAACCATCAACCTTCATGTAATAGATAATTATTTTAGATGTTCAATAATATTTTAGTGTATTTTGGATACATATTAAGAACTGAGATCATGTTTGGTAGAAGTTTTTTATGGGACTTTGAATATTTCGGGTTTTATCGGATACCCATTTAATTTCGGATTCGGTTTGGATAATACTCATAACCCAAAATACCATAAAACAAGATTCATTCGATATTTATATCAAGCTCGAATCAGTTTAGATTCATTTTTATCAAACCGGATTCGATTCACATTTTCAGATTCGGTTTATTTGTCCAGCCCTAGTTTTTTTAATTGCTTGTAAGTTATATCAGTTGCTATTTTTTTTTGTACAGTGATACAATCAAATGTAAGTTAATAAGTTACTGAGCCAGTGATCCTTCGGTTTTCATCTATGTCTTTAAAGCACGGGATTCATTTGTGATAGACAAACAAATAATTCACGTATTTAACCTACTTTGTATTGGTTTAGGTTTTCAGTAGTTTAAACTGAAGTTTGATAATTATTTTTAATACGTCGCGTATTAATGAAACTTTTACTTTAATATTTTATAATTGTATTGAGCTAAAATGTTTAATCGGCCTATTTTCACTTGATAAATAATTTGTATAATAAAAATATTATGTGAAAATGTGCAACCTTGTATTGACTACTTCCTGTGTTTCAAAATAATGTATATTCTAGAATTTTCACACTTATTAAGAAAACACGTAAAATTTTGATAATAAATATATTATTTTCTGTGTTTAGCTATTTTCTATGATTTTTAACCAATCAAAATTCAGTAAAAAATCGAAACCTGATTGGGACCCGGAATACTCATGCCTATATCAAGGATCAATACTCATACCAAGAAACATTTTTATCACTCTACCCAATCAAGAAAATATCATTGGTGCATATAACAATAATATGGAAACAATAGTAACTAGTTAAAACATATCACATTTTTTTACAAGTTTGTGTTGAAAAAATTAATCAAATTTAGTAAAATCAAACTTAATCTTGAAAATTCAAGTTTTACATAGCTTGAAGTTACTCAACATTCTTAAAAATACAAGTTATACAAAAACAAACATACAAGATTTTACAGTAAGTCTTCTCTTATTAGCCTAAATAAAAAATGTGAGTTTAATCCAATTTTTTGAATCAAAACTAACATATCAGTACCAAAAAACTCAATTGATAAATCAAATTTTAGAAATATAGACTTGATGATCGACTACCATAATTGTAAACAAGGTTAGAAGACTTACATTTAAGTCTTCTCGTGAGAAGACTTCCTAGAAGACTTAAATGTAAGAATCGATGATCATTGTTGTCATCTCATGTGTTATGCATATATTGGTATATGGTTTCTTCATTAGAAGTCTTCCAAGAAGTCCTCTCACTAAAAGATTTTAACTAAAATAATCTGAGAAGACTTTCCCATAAGTATTTCTCGCATTAGTTAGAAATATTAATAAACATGAATATCGGCAACCTCATAAATATCATATATTAAGTTATAAATTTCACTCAATAGCTCCAATATTGATTAATGTACTTGAGTTAACAAGAAAATGTATTTATAGTTGAAAATGAAGGTTTATTAAAAACTTATTCATACATTCATTTAGGTCATTTTTGCAATTAAAAGTTTACAAAGGAAGACTTACATAGAAGTCTACTCTACATCATACTTTTTTAGAAGTCTTCCTCTGTAAATATTTGCTTACTTTTGTTTAAACAAAATCTTGGGAATACCAGAGAAGACTACATGTAAGTCGTCTAGGATAAGTAGGTTTGTTTTGTATTTGACAAGATTGTGTCAGAAATTTGATTTTTCGTGGACTATATAAGTGGTCTGGTAAAAATTAAAAAACCAATATTTAATTATTATTAGACGACTTACATGTAACTCGTCCGGTAGAAAAAGAAAACTTCAATATTTAATTTTTGTTAGACGACTTCCATGTAAGTTGTCTCAGGTTATTTTTGCAATTGAAAAATAAAACTGAACTATTTAATATTATCCAGACGACTTACATGTAAGTCTTCCTGTAGACGACTTACACGGAAGTCATCCAAGATGAACAAGGTTTGAACAGAATCTTGGAATAAAATCTTAGACGACTTTTGTATAAGTCGTCTCGTGGAAGACTTCCGTGTAAGTCGTCTAGAAAAAAATAAATATTTAAGTTTTATTTTTAAATTGCAAAACTAACCCGATATGAATTACATGAAAGTCGTCTAGCTATAATTAAATATTGATTTTTTAATTTTTTACCGGACGACTTACATGTGAGTCGTCCATAAAAAGTCAATTTTCTGACACAGTCTGGTCAAATGCAAAACTAACCTACTTATCCTAGTCGACTTACATGTAAGTCTTCTCTGGTATTCTCGAGATTTTTTTTAACAAAGAAAACTGGACGACTTCCATAGAAGTCTTCTCTAAAAACACATATAAAAGTCAATTGCAAAAGTAACTTATGTATTGACCAGTCGACTTACGCGGAAGTCTTCTAGCCGAACAGATATGGAATTTTTTTTTAATTTCATAACTTAAATTACCGAAATAACTTCCTTAGCACACGAAAGTTTTCTTCAAGCACCCAGAAACTCAAACAAAAGTGACCCACCAAAAATGTAAGTTTGAATGGTTCTATGAACCATAAAAAATTTAGAATCAAAATCTTAGGTTTCTTTCGATGAATATAAAGAGAAAATGAAAGAAAAGTTGTTTTAGTTCATAAGAAGTAAGATAGAAGGTTTGTAAATCAATTTTAGGCGCATTAGGATTTTCAAATTGGTTGTTCATGGTTAATAGGGCAAATGAAAGTTAAAAAAAAAAACATAGGTTAGTTTTGTATTTGACTTCGAGTTTTAGGTTACTTTTGAAAGAAATCTATCTTTTAGAGTATAAGTTACTATATATGTTGATGAAGCCTTGAAGCCTCGTATACTATAATGAATACTTTAGATGTGGTGAATTGTTGTAGAAAATGTTTCCTCGCTATATATAACATTATCGGGAACTCACATTATCATAATAAGCATTTTATAAACTATGTTTTATACTACATGTTTTTCTGATCCATCACAACTTGATGTTAGTGTATGAATTAGGTAATGATATTTATACGCAATACCATATTAGGATGCAATCTAGGTTTGAAAATTTGAGAAATTTTATATTCAAATTAACATGATAATGTATTATGTATTGTTAATGTTCTAATGTGGTCAACTGGTAATGAAGTGAAATGGGTCTTGGGTCATGAACCATGTCAGACGTAATTTGTTCGTAAGGTGACTGATTGTGTTTGTAATATATAAATTAATTGTATATTTTTGGACATAGCCTTGTGGACTAAATATTAGTTATGAAAATACCCTTAACAAAATGTTACATACAGAACTAAATCTCAGGGACACAAATTGTAATATACTATGTAATTATAAAGTTAGATTAAAAAAAATTGTTATGTTTTTAATAGTATTTATATTTTCTTAAAAGACACAGTATGATTTTACTATATTGCAATCTTAGAAAAAGGAATATATTTTAATTATTTATTTTTAAAATAATTTAATATTTAGTTAAATTTCTTGAAATTAGTGAGACCCTTAGGTTTCATTAATATAAAAATACATGATAGTTTAATTAAAAATTATGATTTTCTAAGGATGGTCCAAATTTAAAATTTTGACAAAAAAGAATTAATGACTCCTATTTATATTTCTTAAAATGATATAGTAAGATATTGTTAGACTGGGATCTTAGAAAATATGTATGAATATAGTAAGATATTGTTAGACTGAGATCTTAGAAAAATATGTATGACTATCTTCTTACATTTTATTTTTTAAAATATTTAACTATGTAGATGAATTAGTTGAAACTAATGAGATCCTTAGGTTCCATTATAAAGCAAATACATGATAGTTTAATTAAAATCTAGAACTTGACCTGCTAGGACGAGCATGTGTTTGTTTTAAACTGTCTTATAAGTAAATATTATTTCATAATTAATGATATATATTTTAGCATTTGCCATATAGTGTGAATATGATAATTTAATTTATTATTTAAATTGTCATTTGTATCGCATCTTTCTAATAATATACTTATTTTATTAGTTTGGAGCTGGAGTTTTAGTTTGGAGGAAAAATTACATTTTTGAATATTATTTGAATCAGTAGTTTATATACAAATAAATTTGTTACTTGTATCTATAATTAAAACTAAAACTATTAGCATTGCATAATTAAATAGTTATGTAGAAATTGTATTTATTTGGTTTAATATTTAAATTAATCATGTACACTAATAATTAGTTTTTAATAGGATTAGTTACTTTGGTTTATAATCTGAAAATGATAAATGATCGAAAATGTAATAAAAGTTTGGGCTTAGATAAATATGTAAATTCACTCAAAAACTCGCATTTTAGATAGATGTATATAATTATCTATATATTGGAAGATTTTTCAAACATTATGTTGAGGAATATTAGAATTTTCTAACACGTTTGAATATATTCTTTGCATGTAGACAAAATATTCTGTTTGTGTAAATTTTTTTTATGATTTATGTGTTTTTTTATAGGTTATTTTGAATATACTTGATATATATTATTAAATTTTGACAAAGATGTCAACTTATCTTTTTGGATCTGTTTTATATCATTCATATATTTTTCTATATATAATTTTTAATACGTTAAATGTTGATAGATAGTTTTAGGAAATATTGTTAAAAATATCAAAAATTTCAATTTTAAAATGTTTGCAGATAGTTGGTATTAATTAATTAGAAAAGATTAAGGTGGGTTATATAATTGTTTTAAATGATGAAAAACAATGCTAAAATCTAACAAATAGTAAGAATCGTAATGGTAGAATCTGTAATTTCTAACTAACTTGAAGAAAGAATCATTTCTTTTTGTAATTAAGTTTTAATAAGACAAAATATGACTTTCTAAAGAATGGTTCAACAAAATCACAGATAAGAAAATTAATGACTTATGTTTTAATAGATAAGATTTTTATGTGTATACTATTTGTAATGTATAGCTTCTATAAAGTGTAAAACAATTAAAATGACAGGTATTATTGTATAAGTCTCACAAATCTTCTCCACATATACTAGTTATACTTATAGTTTGATCCTTTTCAGCTATAATCCAAGAATATTATTATATAATCTATTAACAGTGAAACTGAATTATTAATTTAAATTTAATTATATTAACTACATAAACAATTTTCAGCTATAATTTTAATTATTTTGTATCTATATAAGTTAAATAAAGTTAAATTAATAAAATAAAATAAAATAATAATAAGTTTTTTCAAATTTTGATTTACTGTATAAAAAATTAGTGGTAATTTTTGTCATTTCGTTTTATTGTTTGCCTTATAATTTTTCCTAACAAAACGATTTTTTAATATATTGTAATCGCGTTTAAATTTGAATAATTTAAAAATAAAAAATTCATTGATCGCTTATTTGTATTGTTTTATGATATATGACTTTTTCAAAAATATTAACTCTCCACAAAAAATTTGAATTTGAATTATATTATATTAGCTTTGTATTTATTACACGCTTACATTTATTTTGAAAGTATAGATATTTATGAAATCTTTAAGTTTTTATATTAAGTTGATGTAAAATAATTCTTATATTTACTGTTATATTATTTTAAAATTTTCAACTTAATAGGCATGCATATGATTTACATATATGGTATATACATAACTATTATTATTTCAGTTTAGGAATCTGACCAAAAAATTAAAGCTTTATCATTAAGATTTGTTATAATAAGAGAATATCATATTTTTTTCTGAGATATGGTCATGATAAATAATTTATGGGGAATATTAAAAACTGGATAAGGGTGATTGGTTGGGTTGTAAGTAATGAATTTAGATTTAATTTCTATCTACAACCATTTAAATCACCAATCATGCTTTAAGTAGATTTTTAAAGCTAAAGTCAAAAAATTGGAAATGTGGTTGTAGGAACCCTATTTTCTAAAGCAAAAAATTATTGCTGTAGGATTGTTGTAGGAATATCTTTCCTCTTTTATTTTTTTTTTCATTTAATTTCTACAGCTACATTAGATACAACTACATCAAAAACATCTACAGTCTAAATTCTACAGTAAAATTTTTAAATCTACAGTTCAACCAATCACCCCCAATATCATGTTTTAAATCTACTTAGTCCTTGCTTTATCATTAAGATTTCGCATGTCATAATAAAAGAATATCATATTGTTTCTGAGAATGAATATCATACTTAGTCCTTGCTTTATCATTAATATTTTTCACTAAGTCAAGGTCATATTGTTTCTGAGAATGAATATGATGATGATAAATGTTTAATGGGATAATATTAAAAACTGGATAACAGTAATCCTGTTCTAGATTTACTTAGTCCTTATTCTTTCATTTGTATATATCAGTGTCATAAATGTCATAAAGTTGATATTTCATGAAAAAAATTACTATCAAAGAAATCCACCAAGATGTGAGGCAATGACATGTATAACAAAAGAGAGCATAAATAGAGAAGCAAATCTTTTCAAAACACAAAACAACACAAGAAAAAAAATCATCAAAAGAATACAAAAGAAATGACAAAACTTTTGTTCGGTATTTTGGTTGGTGCAGGCGGAATATGGAAGTTGATGGGCACTATTAGTGGCGGATCTACTGTAAGCGAGGAAACTAGTGGTATAGGCATGGGATGGATTATGATAATATGCATAGTAATTATGGGGTGCATGATCTTGAGCACCAACGCTGAACAAATTAAACGTAAAGCCGAAGAACAAGTTCCTGTGTTTGTAATGGCAGTAACCATCTTATTTCTTGTTTACATCCTTTACCTTAAAGGTACCTTTTAGTTTGATTTTGTCGTGCCATCAGAAGTGTTATTATGGTAATCAAAATATCGTTCATAGTTATGTCTTCCAATAAATTCAAAATAAAAATCTACTTGAAAACCTTAAAACTGAAAATTTCAAATAAAAAAAAAGTTAACCTCCTATTTGAGTGATTAAAACACTAGTTATCGAAGAGGAGAGATAGGCGCACTAGCTTTGGCGTAACCAACCCAAGCAACAACGCCAATGGCTAGTATCACCCATCCCATAACATCATACTTCAACTCACTGTTTTTCACTACCTGTTTAAAGAAACACACATGATCATCAGATCAAGAGATTCAAACAACAAATACTGCAATTAAATATGATGATGAGAATGAACATAATAAGAGAAGAACCTTTGAGCTTAAGGCTGCTGATGGACCGGCGCCACCTAGTGGCTGTTGGCCAAAGCCTTGTCTGTGAACCTCTGCGTGCAGTAGAGGAGTCTGTGCTTAGCACAAAAGAAAAATAAATTTGGTTAAAGAGCAAAACTCTGAGATCGGGTTTAGAGGCAAAATGTAAATCCAAAAATAATGAACTAAGCTGGTTAACTGTTCTGATCTACAGTACCTTGGCTGTCATTTCAAGTGATTTCTGGTAGGTTTCACTTTCCGGATGCTGCAAAGATGCACAACAAGTATTCAAAACCACAACAACAAAAAAAGAAACAGTATTATTAATCATTGATTCCAAATGAAAAATCAAAGGACCTCATCAACAGCAAGTTGAAAGAAGTGAGCGGCTAAGTCAAAGTTGTATTTAGCTTCAGTCTCTTCAGGAGTCAAAAACGCAAGCGTAGTGTATGCATTACCAAGACACCAAATCGCAGGATGTTTCTTTGGCTCAATCAACAACGCCTCTTCAAGCTTAGTGATTGCCTCTACACACACATACCAAAAAATGTTATAACCGATCCATACATCACATATTTTCCAAATCTTAAAAAAAAAAACATTTAAGAAATTGTTTGAAAATACCATAAGTTGGGCTAACACTTTTCAAAAATACTTCCAATCAAAAATATGTCAAGGTTTAGGATTTAGTGATTATTGTTTAGTGTTTATAAACTTTTATAAATGATGATTAAACATTTATAAATGATTTAGAAGAGTTAATTTAGTATTTTATTACTATTTTTCGTAACAAATTTAAGATATTTTTGAAAATGGTTATTTTTTAAAGGTAAAATTTGAAAAGTGGTAAATTTAGAAATTCCCCCTATTCATGAGAGCATCATAAACTAATTGATATCAATGTCGGATCCTACGGTGTGAAGAATCATGAGATCAACAATTTGAACTTAAGTAAATGAATCCACAAAGTCAACACCAAATCTAATCCGATTCAAGCACAAAGAGCCAAAATTTAATAATCCCAAGAAACAAAAGAACCTTGAACAATTTGCTTTGGATCATCGTTCTGAAACTGAGCTAGTTCCAGTAGTGCTCCTGCCCATCTAGTCAAGTTCTGTAATTGAACAAAAAAAAAAGAAACTAGATTAAATACTCAGCCTTTTGCAAAAAAAGCACAATGCAAAATGAAGATAAAGAAATGATGAAGATACAAGAAAACTAACATCGGCATCTAGAGGGTTTTTCAAGTAGGTGGCCTCGGATGCTTTGCGAATTTGTTCGAACATGATTATCGTATCGAACTCAGCATCGTTATTATCCATGTGGCTTCTCAGAGCTTTTGTAGAACACTTCTCCAGTACGGAATGGCTCTACTACTCTCTCCTCACTGTGTTTACGGAGAAAAGAGAGAGAGAGAAGTTAGAAAGCAGTTTCCTTTTAAATGGGCTAATAATGGGCTTTTAGATTGATTGTGTTTGCTTTGTAAAGTACATCGTCTCAACTGCTTGCCGTTTTAACTATGTGTTATGACACTGCTAGCTGGTTTTCAGCTGATGACAAAGAAAACAGCGATAATAAGAGAAAAGTAATACCATCTTACAGATATATAAATAGCTTCGTGTTTTTAGTCCCACACCATGCCAATTGGCAAGATAGTTATCAGATTTTATTCTAAAAAATAATGATATAATTTTAAGGAATAGGAACAAAAATATATTATGTGATGAATGTTAGTCCAACGACTATGGTGAGCTTGCAAGTAACGTGACTAATCTCACCTGTCACATGTAGAATCACAGAGAGAAAATCATAAATTAATTAGTAGTAAATATTTAAAGAAAAGGGGTTTGCAAAAGGTAGAGCATCACATGAATCAAGATTACGATGTTCCCGTTTGCTGACAAAGAAAGATGTTTCCGTGTATTCAAGACATTTTAGATATAGAAAATGATTCATGTGTCTTAGTTGTTTAGTATATTACCTATTGTAATGTACAAGATTCGTATTCAAATTTATAGTGGTCTAATGATTCAATTCTCTGTTTTAAGTAGAAGTTAAGAAGGAATAAGTTCTATCTACAGTGTTTATATGCTAACCTAGACATTTCATTTTGACCAAAAACAAAAAAAAATCTACATTTCATTATTTTTCTTGATTTTGTTATGAATTTGTCTAGTTATAAAGAATAAAAAAAACTTTGTTGGTGAAAATGTGATGGTAGATACTAATATAGTAATAATGATTTTCACATGTGATCCATGATTTTTCAGCAATATAAAAAAATGGTATAGAAAAGAATACATACATATAAATAATAAAATATTTTGTTATAGATATTTTATAATAAGGTCGAAAACAGCATCGAACGGTGGAGAAGGAGTCGGCAGCTTTTGGCGGAATCGTGGATCCAAATAAATTCAAACTTGCGAGCTACTAAAGCGACGACGCGTGGCTAATAAGGTAGTGGCAAAACTTCGTAATTAGTTGAGACAAGTAAGGGCTATTTGGGAATAAGTAAGTAATAAATCAACAGATCCACCACTCAGGAGGAGAGAGAGAGACTCAGCGACCATTTCTTCTTCTTCCACCATTTTCTCTGACGTCTTTCTCTTCTCTGTTGTCTCCAGCGGATTTTGTGGAAGCGAAGAGCTACAGGGTTTGTAACTCTATGCCTTCTGTATAAACCCTAAACCTAGTTTTGCTGTTTCTCTGTTAGTTTTAGGGGAAAGTGAATGTTAATTAGATGATTAGGGTTTAGGGGTTACTTGAAAGGTTCTTCCTTTTTGTTAATTTTGTGCAATAATGTAACAAAGTTTCTATCTTTGTGTTAAATTAGATAATTAGGTTTAGGGATTACATGAAATGTTCTTCCTTTTTTTTGTTAATTGTGTACAATCAGGTAACAAATTTTCTATCTTTGTGTTGATTAGATGATTAGGGTTTAGGGATTACCTGAAAGGTTCTTCCTTTTGTGTTAACTGCGTGCACTAAGGTAACAAAGTTTCTATCTTTGTGTTAATTAGATGATTAGGGTTTAGGGATTACCTGAAAGGTTCTTCCTTTTTTGTTAATTGTGTGCACTAAGGTAACAATGTTTCTATCTTTGTGTTAATTATATGATTAGGGTTTAGAGATTACTTGAAAGGTTCTTCCTTTTTTGTTAATTTTGTGCATTAAGGTAACAAAGTTTCTATCTTTGTGTTGTTTCTCTGCTAGGGTTTTTGAGCTATGGACAGCTTCTGGCAATTGGGTGATGAGCTACGAGGTCAGACTCAGTCAAGAGCATCAGAGGATCACAAATGGTCCACTGTTGCAACCAAGCTCGCTGAGCAGACTAGGATGAAAGGTGAAAGGTTTAACAACCTTGATCTCTCCAAAGCTGGTGGTTACTCTGAGTTCAGACCAACCGAAAAGTTTAGTTTCCAGGACAACAATAACTTCAACATGTTGAACTTGGGCGGCAAAGCTTTGATGCAGAACAATGTTTACAGCAACATGAATGACTTCAAAAGTGGAGGCAACATGAAAGTTAATAAGTATAATGGCAATGTTGTTGCTAACAAGGATCTGAGCAACAACAACAAACACAATAGCAATGATAATGCTGTTGACAAGAGGTTTAAGACTCTGCCTGCTTCCGAGACGCTACCAAGGAATGAAGTTCTTGGCGGGTACATCTTTGTTTGCAACAACGATACCATGGAAGAGGATTTAAAACGTCACCTGTTTGGTAATTTTTCAAACATACATGTTTCTTTTTGCAATATGGTTTCAGCTTTCTCAGTGCTTTTGATTTGAAAATCTTGTGCGTGGTTTGTTTGCAGGTTTACCTCCAAGATACAGGGACTCTGTCAGGGCAATAACACCTGGATTGCCTCTGTTTCTTTACAATTACACCACTCACCAGCTCCATGGTATCTTTGAGGTTTGTTCTCTTCTGATATCTCTTTATCATAACAATGTCTTTTGAAGCTACCATTTAGTGAAATATGGTTTTCCTTTGGTTTAGGCAACGACTTTTGGAGGTACTAATATTGATGCCACTGCTTGGGAAGACAAAAAGTGCAAAGGAGAGTCAAGGTTTCCGGCTCAGGTGAAACTTATGATCATACTTGTTGCATTGCAACATTTGCTCTTCATTTTGATACTTAGTACCAACTCGACCTCTTTGTCTCAAATCTTATCAGGTAAGGATCAGAGTGAGGAAGATATGCAAAGCCTTGGAAGAGGATTCCTTCAGGCCTGTTCTTCACCACTATGATGGTCCGAAATTCCGCCTTGAGCTCTCTGTTCCCGAGGTGTGTATTTATATCCATGGGATCAAGAGTTTTAATTTTAGTAGAAACCTTTGCATGTAAATGTAGAGAGATCTGTAAACTGATTAAATGATGTTTTGTTTGCAGACATTGGATCTGCTAGATCTTTGTGAACAAGCTGGTTCTCCATAAAGCCGATCAACCTTGCAATACCACGTTGCTAAGTAACGGGAGGCGTTCTGTCTGAAACCTATCTATATCTCTATATTAATGCAAAATACCATAATAGCGTAAGCTTGTGGAATTTAGTTAAGAGTCAATAGTTCAAATGTATGGTTCACTAGAAGGGAGGAGTGTGTGCAGTCTTGAGGCAAGGAAAAAGGGTGAAGAGGCTCTGCTGAATAAGCGCACGCACTCTGAGTTCTTGTTGTGTCTAATGTGTGAGTTTGTCTGTTTGAAACGAAAGGTTTGTGTGTAAAAGAATATATATAGAGAGAGAGAAGAGTAAACAACAGAGCCAAAACAATGGTCTGAGTTTCTGTTTGTGTTTGCTTGTGTAAGGGAGAACCTAAATGGATAGTTTAACTTTTAAGCATCCGTGTCATTTGATTGTTTAAACTTTAAACAAATGTTTTCATTGAAAGAAGTTGAAATTTGAAAAGCTAATTATACCGCAGCAAAGATGATAAATTTGTAAAAATGTATAATTTCTCTCTATGGTTAGTGTTGGCTACAACACCATGGAGAGAAGACAGCGAAATCATAAAGGGGCAGCTGAGCAAATGAAGTTTTGTTGTATCCGTTCTAATGAAATTAACTGGTGGATGTCCTGTCCATCAATGGCTGATCAGATGAATGTGGATTCGTTTTTAGAACAAGCTTCTTCAAGCCCCTTGTTCTGGTACATATGGTGAGAGCTAAAACTATACATAAGTAGCGGTGAAAATTTTGATTGTTATTACTTCTGGTCACTTCTTGTTTGTTTGCATACTTGTCACGTTTACAGAAATGCTCAGACGAGTTAATTATCCCATCTATTGCCAGTTCTTCGTGTGCACGTGCGATCAATGAATGGTCCAGGATTCGCGAGTACAGGAGGATCCTGAAACGGGTAAATCGAATAAGTACGGTGCAGAATGTTTAGTGGCGTTTTAAAGAAAGTAACAAGAAAAAAGTTACAAAGAAATGTTTGAATATTTAAAGAACACTTCTGACTTCTTAGGTCTAAACAGGTACTGTAAAAACTCTTGTATTTCTACAACGGCGTTGTTTGTATATCTTATAATTGTGATAGATAACGCAAATGTAAATTCCAGAAAACAAAAGGATCAGTGATAATATGTGATAAGATTGTATAACTCACCAGTCTTAAAGGCTTAAACTACCAAACTGATTGTTCCAGTTTTCGTAGATTCCAAGCTCGTTCTGAGAAACCGAAGGCCTTACTTCTTGCAATGCGTCTTTAAAGTCCTGCATCATGACCAAATTGATGATAAAGAGACGGAACAAAAATTTCTTCAAGCTACATGTGTTCACATTTTTAACATAACATTCACTTAAATTTAACCCAAAAAGTGATAATCAACATCAAGATCTTCACTTTGTGTTTACCTGAAGAGTCACAAGTCGCATGTCATCTTTTGTCAGGTTTGTTATTTCTATGCCTCGTCTGAGAGCTTCCCTTAACGGACCCATCGTTGCATCTTTCACTAGGTTCTTCATGTCTGATCCTGAGTACCCTGCAGTTAAAACATTCCAAAAGAATGTAATAGCTTGGTTATGCTGAAACTGTGCATTTGGGTTTTTTTGGGTTGTGGTCTTGGGACTTTTAAGATCACAATTCCATAAATTGCATACAATTCTACAGTGTTTCTGAGTTCTTATGATATATTTACCTTCAGTCAGCTTGCAAATGATGTTCATTTCATCTTCGGACAATGTGAACAACCCATCTTTCTGTAGGAGATTCTGTATAATCCATGCTCTTGCTTCTTCAATAACGAAAAACAAGACCATATAAGAGCACTTATTCGAACAAAACCACAGAATGACATGAAGTGTGTTTATCATTCTCACCAGATGAAGGAAGAGGAATGTAGAGTCTCTTGGTAAGCCGTCTTCTAGCTGCTTCATCGAGCTCTTGGGGTCTATTCGTTGCTCCTGATCAAACAAAAACATTTAACATAAATACTCCCACAAACCCCCCCCCCCCCCCAAAATC
>CAKOAT010796264.1:257209-273307 GCA_932364175.1 Eruca vesicaria subsp. sativa | reverse complement strand
TACATTTGGTAATCCAAAAAAACGAAAAACATGCCACAAATAGTATAAAGCCACCTTTTTTCCAGGCCATTCTAATACATTGATAAAAATGGGAGCTCATTAACGTTTAAATTTTAAGAGATCCCAACGAACCTGAGATAATAGGGAATCTATTTCATCTACAAATATCACTGCAGGCTGGCGGCAACTTGCAACTCCAAAAAGGGCCCTCACTAGCTTTTCGCCTTCGCCAATCTGCATGTACACTCGTTTGAATGTTAAATCTGCAGTGGAAAAAAATAACAGACCTACATTTTACGAATGTCCTTATGAACGCAAGCAAAGATGTGGAACTAACCCATTTGCTTGTCAGTGAACTGGCTGAAATATAGAAGAAAGTTGCTTTTGCTTCTCCAGCTATAGCTTTTCCGATCATAGTTTTACCAGTTCCCTGGAATGAAGTTGATACAGAGGTAAGAAACATAGACAATAACATAGCATATTCACTGTCGAAAAGGATAAGGGTACCTACTGGTGGACCAAAGAGAAGAAGTCCTTTCCCAGGCGAACGACAACCTTTAAAAATGTCAGGACGTAGCAATGGCCAAATGACCATCTCCGTAACACACTTTTTAGCATGCTCCAGACCAGCTGCACAGCAATAACTCATGATGAGACACTCCAGATGCAATTGAGATAATAATATGCACTGTAGCGAAACATGTTTTAATCATCATCTTGTACCAATATCATCCCAGCGGACATTGGGGTCTCGGTCCATAATCTCGTTGCTGACATGCTCTATAAGACGAGGTTCTAAGTTTCTCAACTTCTCCGGAAGCTCACCATCAGGACCACAGAGCATCTCCAAACTAGAACAGGGAATGATCTTTTCAGTCTTACAAGCATATTACAAAAATGGTGAAAGAAATTGCTTATACACAAAACTTGAAACGATAAGTGTGTATATGCAACTAAACACTATACCTCAGTTGAATTTCACCATGAACAAGAGACCAAGAATAGTTTTAACATATGTGATTTATCTTCTAGTCCTATTGTTAGGCATGTAATATTGTTGAATCACTATCAATGTGAAATAAAGAACAAAGACAATGTTTTCTGATATAGTAATTAACAGTCACTTACCATGTTCTGGTTGATTCATCGAGTGTATCATCAGTCTTTCCACCAATACGAGAAGTCGTATTTCCAACATTATTCCCGCTAGATTTAACTGGAGGAACAAAATTACCACGGTATCCACGTCTTAAATAGCCACCTGATCTTGCACCGTATCCCCTACCTAACGCATTGTTATCACCCTGGGGAGATAGAGATGAGTTTGGTGCCCCGGCTGATCCTCGTTTCTGTCTAACGTCCATTTCCTAAAGCAAGAGAGACAGTAATCAACATATGCAAATGGTAACGAAGCACAGTTCAAAAGATTATGCTTTGCAAAGTTGAGATGGAGGCTTACAAAATCAGTAAAGAACATCCACACATAAAAACTGAGAAATATTTAGTCAAAAATATGCAAAAGGTAACAAAGCACGGTTAAAAGCTTTGAAACATTTGATCAAAGAACTAAAAAATTTAAAGGGAATCTTGTAAGAGAAGAATAATCAAAGATCCTTTTACCAGTTTTATTTTGGCGGATACAAATCCATTAGCAGCAGCACCATCTTCCTTCACTTCCCCATGATTTGTGAGGTTACTAATTTCTGCATGAGCTCTCTTTGTTCCAAAACCACCTCCATGACTTCTCTCGACAATGACACATTCATCAGGGACACTGTCCTGATTGCTCACGGAAGCTCTCCGCTGATTATCTGGCTTAACCACGCTGTTTCCATACAACGACGTCAGTCTAGCTTGCATCATTGGCTTTGATGCTTTGGGAATAAACTTACGCGCATCCAGTCTCTCTTCCTGAAACAAGTACACATACGTTCATTATCCATCTCCAATCCAAAAAAAAAAAAACTCAGTTCCACACATAAACAGTAATTCGTAAGTAATCCTCACTTAAAAAGGTCGTAGCATTGCATATACAAAGCATATTGTAAAAAGGAAAACATAGCTGCATCACTGATAACAAGAGCATTACCATCTCTTTAACACCCTTTCCATTAGACTGACTGAGACTAAAATGAAAGTGTTTCGACTGCTTAATCTTCTCCACATCAAACTCTCCTCTACTGCCAAAAATAGGCCCTGGAGTGGTCTTTGCAAGTTCAAACGCTCGCCTGGATAAACCAAGAAACAAACCTTAAAACCTTACTCCAAAAAAAAAAAAAAAAAAAATCAAATGTAGTAGACAATATTGACAACACCTGGAGCTAGCAGAAGATTAACAATCAGTTATACATTTTCACCTTCAATGTTACTCTCTTAGATTACATATAAAGATACCAAAGAGCCTTTCAATATAATATAATTCGAATTAAACTAATATAATTCGTTTTAAACTAATATAATTCGAATTAAACTAATATAATTCGATTAAAACTAATATAATTCGAATTAAACATGCTTAAGGGGGAAAATCTTAGGGTATACCGATCCGAATCCGAGACGAGGCCTTCCAAGGCTGAATCGACCTTAGAGGCAACTTCACGGCGAATAGGAGCGATGAAAGCACGATCGGCTTCTGTAACGGAGCGAGAATCGAGGAAACCTAGAAGACGAAGCCCGAGGATCTGAGCGGAGGAGAAATCGGATTTCTCGAGGAACTGTTCGGCGCCGAAAAGAAGCGAGTGGAGGCGTTTCAGGTTCTCGTCTACTTCTTTCCTCCAGGAATCTGTAGTCTCTTCATCGGCTTGAACAGTGGAAAGCGGTGGTGGTTTTAGCAACGGAGACGAAAACGGCGACGTACGCTTTCCCGCCATTGGTATCCTCTCTTTGGGTTTTCTTCCTTCTTTCGTCTCCGAAATGACTTAAACCCCCCCGCGCTCACACGCCTTTTACTCTCACTTCCTTCGAGCTTAAAACGACCTGCAGTGTAGTAGCTTACGTAAGAAACGGCGGGAAGTTTTTATCAATCATATGAATGGGCCATAAGAACATATGAGGCCTGCCTCATTAATATCGTAAACGAGAAAAGCACCTGAAGATGCAAAATATAACCCATCGTACAAGCTTAGTATTTTACACAAACGTTTGTTAACCCTTTTCACATAATCACTCGAATATATGCCTTGTAGTGGGAGCCTTGAGAGATGCATCACATAATGGAGCAGTGGGAGCATCTCGTGGAAGTCTTGTGGTCTTTGTAGTGTCACGGAAGTCCTCGTCTTTGGTTTCACAAAGAAGCATCTTGTTGTTTTCTTGTGTCAGTCTTGAGGTCTTATTTTGTTGTCACGGAAGTGTGAACTTGTGTTTGTTGTTTGGGTTTTTGATTTGTCTCTTTCGGTGTTGCAGTTGTTCTTTTCATACTTCAAGGATTTGGTGGGACAAGAAGTGACGGTTTAGTTTGATAAAAAAAAAAAAGAAGCGACGGTTAAGCTGAAGAACGATTTAGCTATTAGAGGACACTTCATTCTGTTGATCAGTACCTCAATATCAAGCTCCAGAACACTCGTGTTGTTGATCAGGACAAGTACCCTCACATGGTATTCCTCTTTACTTTAGTATGAGAGTTTGTGTTTTTTTAGGCCTCGATTGACAGATGATAAAGCAATAGCAGTATACTATATAAGCATTATGCTACCGAAGCTGTATGATTTTATTAAAGTTTTTAAAAAGGTGACTAGTACAGTATTAGTAGTATACAATTTTAAAAATATCATAATAGTTAGTATAATAGTATATGTATTTTAAAGAAAAGGAAATTAGGTTGTATAACCACACAAAAACTCATAATTCACTAAGTAAACAAATTCACATTCTCACTCTTCTTCTTTCTTCCTATCTCTCTTTATTCTCTCTCTCAAAAACTAATTTTTCTTTTTTCTTAGCTATTTCACAGATAAACCCTAAAAGTAATATTTACATATTTATAATATATATTAATAATATATTTTTATTAAAATAATGAATCTTATTCATTATATAAATTATATTATAGTTTATATGTGAAATATTATTATGTAAAATTTATTTTAATTTTTTTTGGATATAAAAATATTTTAATATTATTAAATTAATTAATTAATTACTTAGAATTTATATATAAATTATCATTATTTATTTATTGGTTAAGCAGTAAATGATTAATATATAAAATATCATTTAATTAATATTTGTTATATAATTTATTTATTAGTGTCTAAATAATATATATATGATTTTTTATATATATAATACATAAATATATATTATATTTGTTATTAAAATAATGAAGGATATGTGTAATTGTATAAATTATATTATATTTTAAATGTGAAATATTATTCTTATAGAAAAATTAAAACATTTAATTATAATTTTTATTTTTAAAATTCAAATATATTTTTTGATTATAAAAATATTTTTATATTATTAAACAAAAATAAATAAATGATATATAATTATTTTTTAAGTTTTATATAATTTAACTACAAATGCTCTTCCAAAAGCTTTATGTGAGAGCATTAACATTTGGAGAGCATTAGCATTTGATAAATGTTTTTCTAAATACTTCTTGGTCAAATGTTGATTGGATAATAAAGAACATAATGCTTATGCTTATGTTCTACCAATCAAACCCTTAGTCTTTGGGATTCTATGATTTTGGCCATGTTTTCCTTTGTTTTGTGTGATTGAATTGTTAGCAAAAGGTGTGACTTTGATTTCTGGTGTTGATAGTAATCTCTCTATGTTGTTGCTACAAGTGCTTTCTTCCTTGTTGATGAATTTGGAAGCTTAAAGCTTGGCTTTTGCACATGTGTTTAACCCATAGATTTTTTGTTTTTTTTTAAGAAACTTTACTTAAGAAACTATTATTGGAACACAAAATTGGATAGTTTCGTAACTAGAGTTTTTAAGAGCATCCACAACAAGGGGTCATTACCGAGAATTCTTAGGGAAAAAGAAAAATGGGTATTTCGGATTATATAAGGATATTTCAGATTTTTTCTTTTAAAAAATATTGACCATTCACGGGCCGACACGTGGGCAGTGTAGTCCGCGAATAGTGTAAGGATCAATCTTTAAATAAGATTTTTAAGGATAAAATCCTTAACTGTTCATGAAACCCACTGATTATAAAATTAATATTTTTCTAGGGATTCCCCTAAAGATTCTTTGTTTTGGATGCTCTAAGTACATTTAAGTACATTTGTATAGTTAAATAATCATTAAAAACACTAATGGATTTGTGTGGATAATGATGCTTATTTTTTTTTGACAGCTCACGTTTTATATGTAGTCGGGTTCAGCTAATAATATTTCGGAGTTTCAATAGCTTTATAACTTTATTGAAGATTCATTTTTGAATTCAAACGTATTTTAAGTTCAGCTAATAATACTCAAGTTCGAGTAAATTTTAAGGATGCATCAAAATAAACATAAAATTGAATATTTAAAATATATATTTACATTTAGACTCATTTTGAATACTAGTTAATATTTTGATGTTTCTCTAAAGATTTTTTCGAATATCAATTCGGGACTTGGATAATATTCGACATCTGATATTAAAAAATGGTAAATTATTATCTGACGAATGAATATTCAAGGTGGCCACACGTTGGGATATCTGAATGTAGGCGGATTTTGAACGCCTTGCTACTATCTGACCATTAACATGTGGTTTTCGGCACGGATATAGTTCCACACCTGATATCTTATACAATAAAACTGACTTTTTTCCCTTCTCATGCTGCCACATCAGCAGAGAGCATGGGGCAAAAAAAGACACGTCAACAATTACTCATTGAAATTGACCCGAAAAATTAAATCTTGCGTCTTGGTTAGTAGTAGGTTTATTATACCGGTTTAATGTTAGATGTTGGGCTAGAGATAAGTTAAAGGCCCACCTTTCTCTATAATCATCCACTTTAGCAAGAGAAAGATGAGCGTTTTTTTGTGACACATTCATATTAGTTCCAGAAAATGGGTAAAATATTTAAATTTAATGAATTATCTTTTCTTTACATTTTCCCATAACAAAATAAGATATTTTCGTTTTTTTGTTGTAATTCCTTCATATTTGATATGTTATATTAATTTCACATTTTTATAACAACAACAAGTATTTCTTTCCTGATGAAATTACGAATTGTTTTTGCCGGTAGAATTACAAATTTTTTCTTTGAGAATCTGCTAAATTTTTTTTTTTTTTATAAGATTTTTTAAGAAAGAGTATAAAACAAACCATACAGATATTGTTTTTATTTTCTTAACTTTAGAGTTAGTTAACTAAATTGAAACTACTCAAAATTCGATAAATTTATAGATAAATGAATAGTAGCTATATTTTAAGATTTTTTTAGTTAAACATATGAAAATTTCTGTTTAAAATCATCTTTTACACCAACATTTCAAGTTATATGTCAAGAATTTTTTTTGCCGGTAAAATTACAAATTTTTTCTTTGATAATCTGCTAAAACTTTTTTATTTATATATATTTTAAGATATTTTTAGTTAAACGTATGAATTTTTTTTTTTAAAAATCATCTTTTACACCAACATTTCAAGTTATATGTCAAATAGTGGGACCCAAAACAATGTACAATCGCCTATGAACATTTACTTTGCTTAATGATCACTAGGATTTTATGGTTTCATACGTTTTTGCGCAGGTGGGACTGTAAAGCCTAGGAGTACCTCAACTTGCAATCTCTTCTGGTGGGATCTCAAGGTCAAAGTTATCATTATAGTTATGTTTCGTTTATGCTTTTAGTTCTTTAATCTGAAAATTGTAGTGTCACCTCTTGAAATCTACTCCATCGTCCATTAACGAGTTTTAAAAGTTGATATACAATATTAATCTCACTTTAGGAAAATTATATAGTAACTAAGTTTGGAAAGTAACTTATAATCGGTTATGATTACACTTCGTCTTCATATCTTCTCCGATATAACTTATTACTTACATATATTAATTCAATTTGAGTTCACTATGATCTGAACAAGGTACTAAACAGACTTAGTGTAACCTTTAGATATGAGCGTCCATGTTTGTAAATATTTCAACAATAATTCACAAAACACAATTAATAAAATATTAAAAATTGAATAACTTTCATTATAAATTGGCAATCTAATATAAACTAGAAACATATATTATAAAACATAATTTATTGTTAAATAAAATATATTAATTATTATCTATGATATTATTGAAACTATTTATATAGTACTTTAAAATATACATTTTTACAGTTTTATCACATTACATTATATTTCAATTAATTTAGCTTGACGAAGGATTAATTAATTATCAGGAGAAATTATTAATATAATAATATTAAATTTGGAAACTCTTAGAAAAAAGTTATTTTAACTTTTGAATTTTCTTCAACTATATCAAATTGAAATAAAAATCAAAAGAAGAAATAAAAATATTACATTTTCCTTAATTTTGTTTATTTAATAATTTTGTGTTCACTAAAAAATCTTTCTTTCAGAAAAATCTAATATAATTTACAATATCATCTTTGGGAAAAAAATATTTATTATCTTATTATAAAGTAAAATTTCAAATATTTTATAAAATTAAAATATATTTAAACATAAAATAAATTTAGTGTAAACACATCCGCCCGTAGGGCGGGCCAACCACTAGTACTACTATAAAAGATCCATTCAGAAATTTCTATTGTTCGAAACGGATATAGTTTATGTTTTACTGTCTAGGCAGGGTCAGTTACAAATGCCTAAACCTACTTGAATTATACGAATGCTGAAGCTTATATCACAAAATGAAGAAACACCGGCGTTTAACGAAACACACAAGAAGCAAAACGCCGAACAAGAAAAACAATCCACAAAACAGCAAGTTTTAGCGTCTACGGACGCCACAACTTATCTTATTCAACATACACACACAAAAACCCAAAGTGATCCTAATTTCTCTAGAGAAGACCCTTAAGCAATCATCACACAACAGTTTAAGATAAAATGGCTGAGCTGAACACCACAGCATCGTTTAGACTCCTCCCAAACCAGCTCATCCTTAATATCAGCAGAAGGCCGACACGTGTAAACCGACATCGTCTCGGTCCTAGACGGACCCACCGATGCTCCAATCACAAGCAACTTGTCCCCAAGCGACTTAAACGCAACGCCCCAACCTCCATTAGACTTAGCCCTCACAGGCACATCACCAAGCTTCTTCCAAACATTTGCATTTGTATCATAAACACGAAGCTCGTTTGCCGATGTCTCCAGAGAGTAAAGCTCTTCATTCACTACCGCGATGAGCGGTGGAGATTGAATAGAAGAGAACGACATGTCTTTGAGAATGTCCGGTATTAGTTCCCAAGTATCTGTTCCCTCATCGTAACGTTCTCCACAAGTTAGGTTTTCATCTCTCTCATCCCTCCCACCGAGCACGTAAAACTTGCCTCGCAAGTAACATCCAGAACAGAATTTCCTCCTCTTGTGCATCCCCTGGAGACGCGTCCACGTTTTGGTCTCTGAATCGTACTTCTCAGCTTTATTCACGACTTCTAAAGACGCATCTAACCCTCCAGCTACAAACACGACAGTCCCACAAGTAGCGGAAGCGAACAAGATCCGTGGCGTGATCATTGCAGGACCCTTGAACCACTTGCTCGTCTCAACCTCGTACCTCCACAACGCAATGCTCTGCTCTTCTCTCCCGGTGACTATCAAATGCGTTCCAGCGCAAAGCGATTCTTTATCTCCATGGAAGAAGCACATGTCGGAAGGAAGTTCAGGAACTTTCTGAAACTTCTCAAAGTCCTTATCGAACATAGTCCACCTCGTGTCGCCGTTGGAGAGCATAAAGACAGACGGTTCAACCGCACCACGGTCTCTCCTCACTTTAAATATCTTACCGCTTTTGAGTAAACGCGAGAAGCGTTTACTCAAAAGGTTTAGTTTCCAATACTCAAAACGCGGGACGCGTGAGAGTATCTCGACCTCTAGCTCGTAAGGAAGCTGAGGAACGTTTTGTATATAATCTGCATCCTGTTGTTTACAACCAACCACCAGTACTCTTGTTTCTTCTTCTTCATCCAGACAGGGATCTGCGTTTAGATCTGGTAACTTGTAGCTATGAATCCGAACTTTTCTTGGCCTAGACATGCTGGAGATTGCTTGAAACCCCCTGGTGTGATCTTCTCTTACCGTCAACATTTTCTTGGTAAAATTAAATGTCTCTCCCTCTGTGCTACTAAGCCTTTGACATTTCCTCTCTGTAAAAAGTTCCAACCAAGAACTGAATCAAATACTCTGAGAATTTATCTACCAGAAAAAAAAACGGCTCAATCTTGGACTAAACAGATCTACAGGTTATGATTTATGAAAATATCGATCTCTTCCTCTGGAAGTAGAAAAAGAAGATTTGTTTTGGCTAATTTGAGTTCTAACAAGAGATTAATAACAGATAAGATTTTAATTAAGAAAGTGAAGTGGGGATTTAAGTTGGTCAACTGTCTACAAGAGAAAACGTAAAGTAGAGGTTTTGGCTAATTAATATACTGAAGAACGTAAACAAATTGAACAAAGAGTGAATATGTGTAATATCCTTATGGTATAACTATATAGTACTACTACTACTACCTGAAGAAAATATGGTCAAAAGTCAAAGAGAAGAAATCAAGAAAACTTACAGGGAAGACAAACCCTAGAAAATAGGATTTTTAAAGCTCTATTCTCTCTTCTCTTTCTTCTTCTCTTCTACTTCATCTGTAAATAAGAAACTATAAACGAAACAATACAAAAAGAGATGACGAGGGAATGGATATAAAATACCGAAAAAGAGAGATTTAAAAAGAACATAACAATATATAATCACAACTTTGAAAGGTATCAACCCTCAGTTGCAGGGGATATCCAAGCTTAAATTAGAATTCGCCAGAAGAAATAAACACTTTTTATTTATATTGGAACAGTAATGGAAGTGATATATTGTTTTCTTTCTCTTCAGTGAGCGAGCAACGACAAAACAATATTCAAGGAGTCACCGGTAAAAAACTCGAAACCCTCAGTTGCAGGGGATATCCAAGCTTAAATTAGAATTCGCCAGAAGAAATAAACACTTTTTATTTATATTGGAACAGTAATGGAAGTGATATATTGTTTTCTTTCTCTTCAGTGAGCGAGCAACGACAAAACAATATTCAAGGAGTCACCGGTAAAAAACTCGAAGAAGGCAAAAAGCTAGGTTTATGATATTATATATATCGTGAAGTGTGTGTGTCTGACTGTGTGCGGGAGAGGGAGAATATGCGTGGTGAAAAAGCAAAGAAAATGAATATTCAAATCAAAGAAGAAGATAAGACAAAGAAATGTGTAAAGTTCATATTGAAATTAATCTTTTTAAATCAGAAAATGGCAAGAAATAGTTTAATTTTATGAAAACATATTAAATTCGATGGCATATCATTTGGAATATGCCACACTAGGAGTATACTTGCCTAGCTGCCTTTGTGGTGATCTATACGTGTTTACTTACGTTGGCGTTATATATGTAGAGATATTCATATTTCTATTTATCATTTGTGTACGCGCATAGTCGTATTTAGAAGAAAAAATATATTTAACTCTCTCATTTTTTGGCCAAAATTTATCTCTCTCTTTTTCACTACTAATTTAGCGTAAATATTTGGCTCAATGATTTCTAATAATAGTAATACTACAATGTTCACCGCTATATTATCATATTATCTTTAGGCTCAAGCCTCAAGTAAAGATTAATTTTATGTCACTTGTGCAAAGAAGAAGTCATTAACATTTGCTAGTCTTTACTAATTAACATTAAATAATCTTACCTAATCAATAGATTAATCCAGGTGTCACGTCGTATGTGTTACTTTTTTATACACCATTCATATTGTTAAAACAAACCATTAAGCTTCCTTTCTTCTACCTTTTGCTATGATTCGTATTGCTCCAATGGCTTCAATGAATCAAACTGAGATTGAAGTTTTAAACCATACACATAGTAGCTAGCAAAAAGTTAGAAGAAAATACAGTACACGAAATCATGTCGCTCATACTTATATTATGTAGATCGATAATCCAAACAATGATAATTTGTATTAATTCTCATCAGAGCCGTGCCAATAGTGCATCCAAAAAGGCATTTGCCTCAGGCCTCCAATGAATATTGTTGAAATATGTCTTGAATCTGCATCCGTCGATCTAAGTGTCATGGATCGGTCGATCTGACTGGACACGTATCGATCGATACAAGAGCTTGTGTATCAATCGATATTGTCAAATCCGAGAAAATATGGAAAGTTTCATTAAACGTTTTCATATATATATTTAGAATTTTACCCTATTCTGTAACACGAGTTGTACTCTGAAAAACTGGCCTCCACTAATAAAGTACTCCTTTTGCCAGTGGATTAAACCACGTTAAACCTCTGTGTCTTTCTTTTCTATTCATCTACCCTTGTTAATCTGTATCTTCTCACATCTGTCACAACAAACTGGTATCAGAGCTTTGGGTTGAATCTGGTGAGAAGATGTCTGGGATGAACATAAAGATCGATAAGTTTTCTGGAAGGAACAGTTTCAGTCTCTGGCAAATTAAGATGAAGGCGTTGCTGAAGCAACAAGGTCTTTGGGCACCGTTGTCAGGGAAGAAGGTTGAAGCTGCTACTGCTGAGATGGAGGTTACTGAAGAGAAGAGAAGGTGTATTCAACAATCTTGTTGTGTCTGGCAGATGAGATCATCATCGAGGTTTCTGGTGTTGATACTGCAGCTGATTTGTGGTTGAAGTTGGAGAGTCTGTACATGACGAAGTCTCTGACTAAGAAGCTACTTCTGAAACAACGTCTTTTCGCTCTGAGGATGCAGGAAGGTACACAACTTCAGGATCACCTTGATAGTCTAAATTCCATTATGTTGGATCTGAGGAATATTGACGTTAAGGTGGAGGATGAGGATGCGGCACTGATTTTATTGGTTTCACTTCCTAACTCATATGAGANCTCTGAGGATGCAGGAAGGTACACAACTTCAGGATCACCTTGATAGTCTAAATTCCATTATGTTGGATCTGAGGAATATTGACGTTAAGGTGGAGGATGAGGATGCGGCACTGATTTTATTGGTTTCACTTCCTAACTCATATGAGAACTTTGTTCAGTCATTCATAGGGAGTAAGGATACAGTGAGTTTGGAGGAAGTTAGGTCGGCACTTCATAGCAGGGAGTTGCGTCACAAGGCATCAGGTTCTGGTACAAATGACCAAGCTTCTGGGTTGTTTGTAGGTGGTGGAAAGAACATTGGGAAAGACAAAAGGTCGTTTACATAGGGTCCTAAGCCAACTGATATTTGCCATTATTGCAATGAAAGAGGACATTGGAAGTTTGATTGTCCTAAGAAGAAGAAGCAAGTTGATTCCGCTGCTGTAGCAGAGAATGAAGCTAAGTCTAATGACGATGTTGCTCTAGTTGCTCATAGAAAAACACATTCTAGGGATGTGTGGGTTCTAGACACAGGGGCGTCATATCATATGTGTCCAAGGAGGGAATGGTTCTCAGAGTATGAGGCAGTGACTGATAGCAAGATCAAGATGGCGAATGACTTCGTTTGCGATGTTGTAGGAATCGGTTCGATGAAGCTCAGGGCACATGGTGGTAGAATATGTACATTGACCGGAGTTAGACATGTTCCAGCTATGTCCAAGAAATTGATCTCAGTTAGTCTTTTGGATAGCAAAGGTTTCAAGTATTCAGGTGGAGATGGAGTTCTGAGTGTCTACAAGGGTTTAGATGTAATTCTGAGAGGTTTCATTCATGGTACTCTGTATTTGCTGGAAGGTTCTACAGTTTCAGCAAATGGTCTGGAACTTTGTTCATCAGAGTTCAATCAGTTTTGTAAGGATGCAACAGCTACTGAGCATCTTACAATCAGAGATACACCACAGAAAAATGGTGTAGCAGATATAATGAACCAAAATTTGCTAGAGAAAACGAGGTGCATGTTTTCTAATGAAGGTTTGGAGAAGAGGAATGGGGATTTTGACAAACAGGTGGAGCTACAGGAAGTGCAGTCGAATGAACCGTGTCGATCGATGACAAGTCAACAGTGTCGATCGATGACGGATCAACAGTGTCGATCGACGTCAGATGTTCAGTGTCGATCGACATCGGATGGTTAGTATCGATCGATGTCGTAAGGTCAGTATCGATCAATATCGGAAGAAGGGATCGAACGATCGACGTTAGACGAGTTCTTAGTTCTGAAAATCAACGTGTTGAGTTTGAAAAATGAAGTAATGCTAGAGATAAACCAAGGAGAGTTGATGTCAGGCCACCATAGAGATATCACTTTGATGATATGGTGGGTTATGCACTGCAGGTTGCATAGGAAGTGGATACTTACGAGTCATCCACTTACAGAGAAGATGTTTCTAGTTCTAAGTCTGAGAAATGGTCTGTTGCAATGGAAGATGAGATAGATTCTCATGAGAAGAATCATACATGGGTTTTGGTCACACTATCACCTAGGAGAAAGGTTGTAACTCCCAAGTGGTACAAGAGGTGTGACAGCTATATGGTCAAGTTGGGCTACGACATGAGTTCTTATGACTGTTGTTTTTACATAAGCAAGGTGGAAAATGTTTTGTGTATCTACCTAGTGTTGTATGTAGATGACAAGCTGATGGCTTCCAAGAAGATGTATGATGTTCAGAAGCTGAAAGAGCTGCTGAATTCTGAGTTCGAGATTTTCTGGTACCTTAAGGGTACATCTGATGTTGGTCTTGTCTATGGAGACAAGGATCCAAGACTGGTTACAAGCTATTCTGATTGGTATTATGCAGGAGATGTGGATAGCATGAGATCTATGACTGGTTACGTATTTACTTTGGGTGGTTCTGTTGTGAGCTGGAAGGCGACTTTGCAATCGACAGTGACTTTGTCTACAACTGAGGCAAAGTATATGGCATTGACAGAAGATGCTAAGGAGGCAATATGGTTGAGAGGATTGGTCAGTGATCTTGGTCTTCAACATGATCAGGCTACTTTGTTCGGTGATAGTTTGAGTGCTATCTGTTTAGCCAAGGATCAGGTTCATCATGAGAGAACCAAACATATTGATGTAAGATACCATTTTATGAGAGATGAGAAGAGGATTGAAGTGAAGAAGGTAGGAACAGCTGATAATCCTGCAGATATGTTCAACAAGCCGGTTCCTCACAGCAAGTTCAAGCATTGTCTTGATTTGCTGAACATCTCAAGCTGTTAATCTGGCCCAGATGGGCATCTGGCCCTAAGGGACATCTGGCTCTGAGGAGCGTCTGGTCCGACGGGACATCTGACATCTGAGTTCGACGGAACATCTGAGGCAAAGAGAGAGTCTAGTACATCTGAGCACGAAGAAGAGCATCCTGGTACATCTGATTATGGAGGATTCAAGTCAAGGTGGAGATTTGTTGAAATATGCCTTGAATCTGCATCGGTCGATCTAGGTGTCATGGATCGGTCGATCTGACTGGACACGTATCGATCGATACAAGAGCTTGTGTATCGATCGATATTGTCAAATCCGAGAAAATATGGAAAGTTTCATTAAACGTTTTCATATATATATTTAGGGTTTTACCCTATTCTGTAACACGAGTTGTACTCTGAAAAACTAGCATCCACTAATAAAGTACTTCTTTTGTCCGTGGATCAAACCACGTTAAACCTCTGTGTCTTTCTTTTCTGTTCATTTACCCTGTAATCTGTATTTTCTCACATCTGTCACAACAAATATAACTATTTTAGGGGCTCTTAAAACCAGAAATCATTCTTAGTTTAGTGGTTAAGAATGTTTTTTTTTGTCTCTTTTTGAGTTCGAACAACCTCTCTGGATTTCAACTTTCTTTTTTCTTATATAATGTAATTCTAGCTCTAATTTTTAGGTAAAATATATTGCTGAAATCTATATTATAATGATTCAGTTTAAAGACTCCTTAAGGTGTCCACATAGGCAGATTGTGGGTCCCACATTTTTATATTAAAATAGATACTTTTTTTTAAAATGGCTACAAACAAAGAATATCAGTTTAGCCAAGTGGTCTAAGACCCCATGTTTGGTGTCCAAGGACATGGGTTCAATTCCCACTGCTCTCATGCATAAACCAATTAATGTCATCATCATAAAAATATTTTTTAAACACACATAGTCTTGGTAAGATGGTCACAAACAATGAAATAAATTTTAGCCAAGTGGTATAAGGTGTCTAATTAAGTATGCAAGATTGTGGGTTCAAACCACGCAGCTATCATGTATTTTTGATTTTTTTATTTAGGTTATTATCATATGGGCTTTTTGTTTATAACGTTCTTATGTTTTTTTTTTGGGCTTATTGTTTTAAAGATCAAAATAGTTGTATAAACCCTAAACCTTAATAAGTTCAAAGCCAAAATAGTTAAAAATGAATCCAAAACAAATAATAAAACAAAAAACAAAAAAAACAAGTCTCACGTGGTTGCCTACGCGGATGGCTTAAAGAACCTTAAAACTATCCTATTATAATATAGCTCAACCCAAAAATAATAAAAAATAAATCCAAAAACACACAGACAAAAAAAACACAAAAAGTGAATTCCACGCAGGTGCATACGCGGATGGCTTAATGAAGGTTGAATAATATAGATTAGGAGCTCAAAAAGTTAAATCATTGCACATATTTCCTAATATATATTTTCAAAAAATTTGTATGTGAGATAAAATAAAATAAAACAACAAAAATTAATTATTTTTGTTATTATTAAATGAATATATAATTTCTCTTACATTTTAATAACTACTATAATTTCCTTGAAAACATTCCTCACCACCGATTCCAGACTCCGACGAATGGATTCCCACAGTTGATGACGCCGTAGATAAAAATGCCACATCATTTATGAACAAAACTCAAACTTACAAAAAACCATATATAAAAGCCTATCTAATGAAACTTAAACAACGAATATTAACTTAATTAAGGTTATTTTCAAATTGATAAATCGTTTAATACAAATATAAATACTATAAATATAGAATTATATCA